>OZ029919.1:387500-595000 GCA_964023275.1 Norana najaformis
AGGTGAGAAAATATGTCATTAGATTCATCTCGCTGGCATTACGTCTTTTGTCGGATATTATTCAAACGGGCAGCAGTGGTGAAGGATCATCTCACCCGATTAATTCATTGAAAAATGAGCAGAAGGTCGAAGCCATTTGGTTGCCATAGAAAAACTTATACATTTACGTTATTAAGCTCTGATTGTTTCCAGCACTTTCTTATCTGCTTCGATTTTGCTTTGTATTGTTGCAGACAAGATGTGATATTTTGTAATGTCATGTAGAAATGATGTCATCGTTGTTCTGTGTTGCAGATGACATTCATTCTTATCGTGGTTGGTCTGGCCATAGTTCTTATAATCATAGGTATGTTGCTGCTCCTTGTTACAGTGCGGCTATATTTAGAAGTACACAGATTAGATTTGCTTTGCCTTGATTAGCTTGACGTTGGCTGCTGATGGTAATTTTCTAATTTTCCAAGAGTCGAGGTATTTTTCTAATTTTCCAAGAGTCGAGGTATTTTTCTAAGCTTCCAAGAGTCGACTTCCATAAAGGTATTCTAAACTCAAGATTTCTACAGTCTGTGGAACAAGCTTATTCACAGGCGCTCAGTCAAAACAAAATCGACAGACAGGATAAGTCATTTGGTTCAAGGTCAAGATCCAAGAGTCAGGCAGGCATACAGTCAGACGGTGTTTGGAATTGGAGCGGAAAAGTAAGATAAGGGGAAGAGAAGAATCAGAATAGGATTTGTGAAAGAGGAATGTGTTGGTTCTTTTAGGTTGTGCCTGGTTGGGTGTTGTGTTCTTTCGTGACCTAATCAAATCTAATCAAATCCTGAGACTTCTGCAGAGCGCAGTACACATAAGGAGCCATCGATCGACTGTCGCTTCGCAGCAAAACCACATTAATAGTCTGGCAAGAATGAGTCGACATCGACGAGGTTGCACAGAGACTCACAGCAGACAGGAGGAGGCAGATGGAGGGAGACATAGGCAGACAGAGGCAGACAGGAGGAGGCAGACAAAGGCAGACATAGGCAGACAGGAGGAGGCAGACAGGAGGCAGACAGTAGGCAGAAAGAAGGCGGACAGAGGCAGACAGACAGCAGGCAGACAAGAGGCATACAGTAGGCAGACAGGAGACAGACAGAGGGAGACTGGAGGCATACAGGAGGCAGACAGAGGCAGACAGACAATAGGCAGACAGGAGGCTGCTGGCTGCTTAGAATAAACACATGCGTTGTTGTCTGTTTTCCATGTTCCATCCATCTTCTGCCGAAGACCCAGACTGTGTGCCTTTGACTTCTCTGTGTGTGTATGTGTGTCTGTTCGTGTGTCTGTTTGCCTGCCTGTCTGTCTGTCTGTTAATCTGCCTGTCTTTCCGTCTGTCTGTGTCGGTGCCTGAGGCCGATGTCCGACATCTGGGCGTCAACAACTTTAGCATATCAGTAGGAGAAACAGTAAACAGCTTTTCCTGAATAGGTCAGGCACTTTCTGTCCGCACTGTCCGTCCGTCTTTCTGTCTGTCCGTCCGTCTGTCTGTCCGTCTTTCTGTCTGTCCGGACGGTTCGTCCGTCCGCCTGTCTTGCTGCCTGTCTGTCTGTCCGTCCGTCCGTCCGTCCGTCTGTCTGGTACTATGATCGCTTCAATGCTCTAGATGCACCGAATATGGAATGGTGGTCAAAGATTTCAATGGCTGGAGGAATATATTGAAAAAATTTAGCATCATTATCATCATCATCATTAACCATGCGTCTTCAGCCATCAGCGTCATCATCATCATCACCAACATCATCGTCTGCCATCGTCATAATTATATATCATCAGTGGTAAAGGCACAACAGCTGCTCATTACCATTCAGCCACCATCTGACATTTTGGCTTGAGAAAATTCGACAGATTGAATGAATTTTGGTCTTGATTATTTCAGTTGTCGCAATCCTTCACTTCAGGCATTGACGCTTGATGGAAAATTTCTCCGTCTATTCATTGAATCTCCTAAACATTTCTTCATCTATCCAGTAAATCTCCCAAACATATCTTCATCCATTCAGTAAGTCTTATAAGTATTTCAACAATTAATTAATTATAGTCATATCTGCATATATTGCAGCGTCCGTCCATTCAGTGAGTCTTATCTTTCGCAGCCCACTCCTCTGGAATAAACTCCCACCAGAATTACGACAATTATCCGACCCATCATATGAACTCGACAACACTTCACCCTTTGCAGTTTCTACACAGGTCTTTCACTCAAAACTGATAAATTCCTCTTCCACAAATCCTATCCTGATTCTGCCTCTTCCCCTTATCTCACTTTCCGGTTCATTTCCGAACACCATCCACCATAGCAGTCTGACTGTCTGCCTGCCTGGCTGCCCCTTGGATCTTGACCTGGAACAGAACACGTTCTGCCTATCGATTTTGTTTTGACAGAGCGCCTGTGAATAAGCTGGTTCCTGCAACTAAGCTATCACTGGGCGCTGTAGAAGTCTCGAGCTAACGATTACGATTTGAGACAAGTGAGCAAGTAAGTAGAGCGCAAGTGAAGCGAGTGTGTTGTTGGTCGAAGTGGTTAGTTCTCTGTTGACGGCGGTTTTCTGCAACGTCTCTCTGTTGGCAAATGAATATTTTGCGCCGCCCTCGTAGAGACGGAAGCCCAGACAACAGGGCCCTCCCTCTTCAGATGCATTCCTCAGACACTCCGCAACAACAATGCCTCCCTCTCACCCGCCAATAGATATGATTAGCCAGCGATACAATGGAAGCCACTGTCTTCTGCCTGCCTGCCTACACTCACACACACACACACACACGCACGCACACAGACACACACAGACACAGACAGTGTAAGCAAGGTCAAGCATGTGACGCCAAGAAAAACAAATGAAATAGAACAGTCAAAGCTTACGGAAGAGTTTCCCAGAGGTGGCAATATATAAATTTACGTTTGCATTACACTGATGCATAGCTGGGATTGAAGCAGCTATTGTTTTTTTTTGGCCAACTGAGGTTTGTTCATAACCCCCAACTACAGCGCCAAGGACACATGAAGAAAAGGGCCAATGTGGGAATATTTGATCTATAAAATATTTAGATGAATCTTTAGGCTTATTGCCCGAGCCCTGGCGTGTTTATCTTAGCTAAGGGGTTATTTTTGCCACGAGATTATTTCTGGGACCATTTCTCTTCTCTGTTTCTGGTCTTATGGCAGCCGGACTTGGTTGTTCACATGATATCTTTGGATAACCCCTCTGACTTGACGCAGCACTCGTGAATAAGCGGTGCTTTACCCTTAGCTTTTGGGTAGCACTTAAGAAATTCTTGAGATTACGATTGCGATTACTGGCCTGATACCTTCCTACAATTGACGCTTTATGCAGGGTTTATAAACTGCGGTTATACTCCAGGGAATTATTGTCTATGGAGTTATTGCTCGGGAGTGGGGTTTATTGGCCATGGGGTTATTGCCCTGATACCGTCCTACAAGTGGCGTTGTGTTGGAGACCGTCCTTACAGACAAGAGACAGATGACAAACCTTGTGATTATGAACACTTTGATCGTGACTGCGTGAACTTGTTACGATGGCCGAAATAAGGTATCGTTTGACCTACTTATCCAGAGTTAAGCACAGCCAGGGCAATGTCCCAATAAACTTGACACAAGACAACTGTACTTTTGAAGCGTCAGTCGGTCAGTCAGGCAGGCAGGCAGAAGTTTAAAACAAGGTGGATAATTGTCAGCTTTAGGTAAACGTTGGCAGATTGAAGACCGAAATCAAATTATTTAAAATTGACAAAAATGCGGTATTTTTGAGCAGGGAGTTTGACTCCTCGTGCAGAAGTCGATTGCTTGGCGATGACAGCTGGAAGCTGACGTTGACAAATTAACAACATGTTCCTCGTATTTGTTCGTTGACCAGTGAGGAGAAATACCAGCTGTTCATCTGCTGTAAAATTATTTCCAACTGAAGCGATGCAGATTAAAAATCCTCGGTTGCAATGAACGCAAGGGCTATGGCTGATGCAATCTTCTTAAAACACATGACAAGAATTCTGAAATGCACACGTGGTCAGTGGAGAACATGAAGTGGAGAACACGAATCACTCTTGCTCTTCAATGTAGTGCAACTGCATTATATAGCGCAATACTTGAGGAGGCATTGTAATGAGGTTCCAGCGTACCTGAATTTTCCGGGTGCTAGCAGATTGTAGCAGATTTTTACCAATTAAAATATCTTCTCTGGCATAGCAGTTGTCGCCGTGTACGATTATCGGATTAAATTACTGAATCCGGTTGATTCATTTCGACCTGAAGTTAAGCGTGAAAAGCAGATCAATGTTGTTTTTGTTTGACTATGAAGCAGCTGAAAAATCTAATTGTTTCTAATTGTTTGCAGTAAATCAGTTCTAAACAGTTGCACTGTGTGTTCTTCTGGATGGAACTAATCAATGAAAAGGATAATTGTATTCGAGTAGATTAGTGCAGACAGTTTGAGTTCACTTGGGTCAAAAACCGGTCAAACTTTATATACTTGGGTCAAAAACCGTGGTCCAATGACACTTGTTTCCTAAACTGTGGTCCAGCCTAACATGGGTCCAGAACTGTGGTCCAAATTCCGTGGTTCCAGAAATGTGGTCCAACTTCGCTTGGGTACAAAACTGTGTGGTCCAACTTCACTTGGGCTCAGGTAAGTAGTCCAACTTTGCTTTGGACCAATACCGTTGTCCACCTTCACTTGGGTCCAGAACTGTGGTCCAACTTTATTTGGATCTAACTAAGGCAAGGGCTTCTGACCACGACAGGTGTTTTCACAGGCGTTCGTTCTCGAGGAAACCAGTTCCCTTCGGAACAGTTTCTCACCTTCACGTGGCTAGGTGGCTGCGATTCTTCGGGGTGTGATTTGTAGGGGAAAGGGAGGCATTTGCTTGGCACTGATTCAGATAATCCATCGCTGGACTTTCGGGGAGGGAAGGTACTTACTTTTCGGGCAATGAACAGGGTGCACGGAAGGTCATTCCCAAAGGCTAAACTAATGACCTTCCGAGAGGTTACTCGCAAGGGCTTAGCAAATGACCTCCTAGCATCTTGCTTTGCCGCAAAGCATTCCCAAGGGCGGAGCTAATGCCCCAACGGCAAGAAAACGTGGGTGATCAGTAAGAAGGAGGCGCAAACGGAGCAGAAATCTCGAAACATTTTCTGCCCTGGCTGGGATTCGAACCGCCGAACTCTCAGCTGACAGTGCAGCAGGCTGACCACTAGAGCACCACGGCACACATCCATCCGCCGTCATAAGAAGCAGACGTGGCTGATGCAATCCGACCTTTTCTTCACTCTGGTTCCGTCCAACATCTTGCGATTTAGATGCGGCGTTGCTTAGATGCGGTCCGCTTGACTGATGCCTCCTTGTGCGTGACGATGTCTGCCCTCTGTGAGTTCCAACTTCAGACTGTGTCCATCAGTTGTATTACGCCTAAGAGGTGTGCTGTCGAAGGCCTACGCCTACAGTGTTGACAAACATCATTGCAAATGCACTCTGCAACTGGTCTTAATAAGGTTTTGAAAAATGCCTTTTCGAATGCCCTGGCTTTCGCCGATTGGTAGGTAGTTTCTGTTTAACGACGCTGTGTCATAACAAAGATGACAGGCGTCGTTCTCCTTTACAGAGGCTTCGGACTGGCACCACCCCACTGTGGGGGTACTTTCACTCACCGGGGTCTAATCACAAGCATGTGCCCACCCTCAACTGTGGATGTGACGAAGCATAGGCTATCATCATCTGCTAATAAAGAGCTTCAAATACCAACTTTCTGGGATCCTGAAAGTAGGTTGTATTTTTCAACTAGACCCATTGTGATGCGACGTAGCCGTACAATGGAGTTTTTTTGGGACGATGGGTTCGTGGTTTCACGAGCCAGCGCGAGTGAGTCGGGGGTTGAACGTTTTTGGGGCTAAACGAACGGCTCATGTGAGGGGCGCTGGGGTCAAGGAAGACCCCTTTCGCTCCGGGCTGTGGTCGAAAAGACTGCGCTGTGTTCTTATCTCTGTAGGGCGTGACGTATTGGAATTAAGGCCAACATCACACTTGACGCAAGGGTGGCACCGGTCCTGGAGGGAGTCAGGTCGGTAGCAGAACGCATTGTTTTATGGTCCAGCGTGGTGGCCTCCCTATCCGCGATAAGGGGCGACCGCACCGGACAGAGAGCTGATGGTGCTGATCTCATTATTATTATATGTCGTTATGTGTCAGGCTGAAACGTATCACACTCTGTGCGTTTTAGTCGTTTATCACAGTTTTGCTGAACTTCGGTATCCATGAGTCTGGACACCCCCACCCTTGACCTCTTCCAGCCAATCGCGGCACGGTGTAGCTGTGGCAGAGGTATCTCGACCTAGTTTCAACCAATCATATTCATCGCTTGTTTACGTCCTCGGCGGTGCATCGTGAAAGAAGTGGTCGACATATCGAGATAAGTCCAAGTATTTTTCAACGAATATTGGTATTAATTACTCATTTTGTCTAACGATCTAGGATGGGGTTGTATTTTTCGACCCCAAAAGTTGAACGCCATGTCGATTCGTCTTTTGGAAGCTAAAATCGTACGTTTTTGATCGAGCGGTTGAGTGTAGTTGCCACCATAAGGGCCGACCCACAAGTCTAAAAGCGAAGTGGAAATTATTCTCGACTGTTATCATTTTGTCAGCACTTAAACCGACGTTCTTCGGATTTTTAAAGTTAATATTTCTTGACATCGCAGCTGCTTGCCCTATTTGACTGGACTTCGGCGTGTGAATAAGGCGAAGAGTCTACCGTAAAATTCATGACAGTGTTTCTTCAGTCTTGTGACGATCGGTTTAAATATTAGTCTCGGCATGGATGATTCTGTCTGCGTTCAGGTATGTCTCAAGTGAATGGATCTAGTGCTAAGCAGATGAGTACAGAACTGCATTACTGTTTTTCTGTAGGGACAAACTCACAAATATGAAATTCCCGAGGTCTTCTTTTTATTGCTGTAAACAGCCTTTGCTTTCGTCCGTGTTTCAGCTTATCTGCGCTTTTATCTGTATGTTTGCAGATTGCTTCATGGTTGCTGTGCCAGTTTCTAGACAATTATTTTTGTAAATTAGAATAACAAAGGGGATATTCGAAACGCTAAGTGGTCCGGTTGTCTTTCTGTTAAATTTAAGAATGGCTCCTAGATGTTGTTTGACTTGTTTTGTTTCTGGCTATGTTGTTTTTGGGATCCTCCATTTTCAGAAGAGGCATCTTCTCAGAATGAAAGTTTTTGCTCTTGCTCTTCCAAAAAAGGGAGAGAACTCTTCTGAGAATGAAATCAGAAGAGAACTTTATAAAATGAGTCTATGATTTATGCATACAGCATTTGAAATAACCGCAATAAATCTTGTCAGAAGCATGCAAAAATTGGTTAAAATTATAGCATGATGACTTGCAACTAGCAGTGAACAAGTGACTGCTGATGAGAGCAATTTTTATAATTGGCTAATCTTGTGCTCTATATAACCTACTTGCTAATGCCACACCCATATTCTTACGCTTTGGTTCCTGTTGGCGAAGAATTTTGGAAATCCTCTGATCGTTTGTTGAAAAGACCTCGTTAGAATTGAGAAGAGATGTCTCCTGATTTTGGAAGAGGATGAACGAGTGTCGCAAAATGATTGGATTTGCCTGGTCGTCTGTGTTATTGTTCAGAGTAAATTTCACTGTGAAGGAAACAATTGGTTACTTCTCATAATGACTAAGTAAGCATCACCAAAAACTCTGCCGCTGCAATTATTGACTTTTTTGTCATACTTTAAAAAAATCAATGATCTTTGCTTTGTGGGATGCATGTGCAATCTGTGCAGCGTAAGGCAGACAACAGATTGCGCAGTCTTTGTTCATTTGCTTGCTTGTATTTAGTTTCTGGCTTAATGCTGATTGTTCTTTTACTGGTCTTGAATCTGTAGTATTAGCATGAAACGTGGTATCCTGGTGTAGGGTCTGATTTTTGACAGGTGCATTGGAAAGTTGCAGGTTTCACCACTTGTTTGCTTGTTCTGGCTGCTGTCAGTTAAGCTGTGGACAGACAAAAGGATGGAATTACAAAGGGTGTACTGGTTTTGAGAAGGAAGGAATTACAGAGGGTAAACTGGTTTTGAGAAGGAGGGAATTACAGAGGGTAAACTGGTTTTGAGAAGGAGGTAATTACAGAGGGTAAACTGGTTTTGAGAAGGAGGGAATTACAGAGGGTAAATTGGTTTTGAGAAGGAGGGAATTACAGTGGGTAGACTGGTTTTGAGAAGGAGACAATTACAGAAGGTATACTGGTATTGAGAAGGAGGCAATTACAGTGGGTAGACTGGTTTTGAGAAGGAGGCAATTACAAAGGGTATACTGGTTTTGAGAAGGAGGGAATTACAGAGGGTAAACTGGTTTTGAGAAGGAGGCAATTACAGATGATAAACTGGTCTTTGAAAGCTTGTTATTGGCGCTGTGTATATGTTCTGATAGCGACATGAATTGGATGTTATTCCTTTGCAATTAATTGTCATACTGGTGCTAAAGAAAGATAAAGAATAAAGAATCAGTAGGGTAGTTTAATCATGGTTGGTAAACAAAGCCTGCTAACAGTTTCCAAAAATATGCTGGTAGGAGTTTTGATGTAATTTTGTCAGCAAATCTGTTGCTTTATGACACTGTGTAAGTGATGTTATTAATAATATTATTATTACCATTATTATATTATTAAATTAATGTAATTTTTTTATCAGTTTGGTGGAGAAAATTAGTGAGAGTTTTGATGCATTGGATATCATTTATGAAATTAAACTGTGATGTTCATTATGGCATCGGAGAACTGCTGACGGAAGAATACGTGTAAAAGTCTTATAGCAAGCATTCCATTTTAAGTGCTGGAACATCTGCTGTTGAATTAGGGATCTGACTAAATGACTGGAGGGGCATAGGAAGGAAAGAATTTGAGTCAATGTTCTGTGGTAAGTCGTACAAATCTGGTGAAAGCAGTGTGTGTGGTTGTGTTTGTGTGGTTGTGTGTGTGTGGTTGTGTGTGTGTGGTTGTGTGTGTGTGGTTGTGTACATGTGGTTTTGTACATGTGGTTGTGTGCGTGTGGTTTGGAGATGGTGGAGTAGTCATCGCGACTGAAGTGTGTGAGTAAGATGTTGCGAGTAGTTATGGTTTTGCGAGAGATTGTGGAGGTGATGAGGCATTTGGAACTTGAGAGCTTCGAATGTGAGTGCTGACGTCCAGAGAGGTTGGACTGACCAACGTATCTTGACCCAAAGGAAGATGACCAGCTTTGCCGCACCCATCCGCCGCTGCTTCCGAGCTGAGCCAAGTGTTGCCATGGCGACACTTGCCCTTCCTCCAGAGTAATTGACAGAACTGATGCTAACATGCAAAGACTGCTTTCGCAGAATTCGCCGTTCATGAGTCAGTCTTCATTCATGCGTAAGACCGCCGTTGAGTGCCCAAGCGAGGAGCATGACGGATACGTGACAACGATAAGCATACTGGTTACATACATACAGTACATGCATGCATACACGTGCATGTGTGGAAGAGCATGGCATTGGAGGCATTTTCCATCTGTTTGAGCATCATTTGCCTGGGGATGGACTTATCGTTCTTAGCAAACTAACAGCATTTAAAAAGGCAGGCAGCTCGTGCAAGAGTTCCCTGGAAGGCGCTATATTAATGGTTGTGCTAGTTTCCTGGGTGCATTACATTGGGCCAAGCAAGAGCCCAGTGGAATTGACGGAAGATATCGTCTCGTCTGCCTCAACGCAGGTCCTCGTGTGTCTGAATGGACATTTCGTCCCTCTATCGGACGACAGAAGCGAAACTAGAGAGCATGAAATGCTGCGAACGATGCCGGCAGAGACTGGATTTATGCCGGACATATGCCGTGGGGTATGGGAAGGTGGGCGGGTTGCGTGCTGCCTCCGCCATCGCACGTGCCTGTCATTCTTGGAGAAGGAGACGGGGGAGGGGAGTCGATCGTTTATTAAATCATTGAATGCTGCGTTGTATTTGTTGTCATGTTTCACAGTTATTACGCGTTTCAGAAGCCATGTCTGCTAACGCTAGTCACTAGTGTGGCCAAAACCCTTGTAGATATAATTTGTATGATGTGAAAACACATTCATTGTCGCCTGCCACCACAGAGTTTTGTCTGATTGCTTCGTAGGCCCACATCAGTGTCTGACTGGGTAACTGTGCTTTAATACTAGACAGTTGATGTCTGTGAGTACTCTGGCTACATTGGTGAGGGCTCTCTGCAGACATTGATTTTGAGAGGATCGTAATTAATATTCTTACCATATCACCTGAACGGTTAGACCAGTTCGTCTATTTTGGGGCTCTGCTAACCGCAGATAGTACTGGCAAAAAGACATACAAAGGACAATTGGACTATTCTAATCTAAGGACTTCTGTGGCGCCGTTTTCAATGCCCAAGGCATCAATCGGTAGCCACTTCAAGTGAAGCCCCTCACAAGCATTTGGAACAAGAAGCAGAGACATAACAAAGAAAACAAAAGCAAGAATATAAGAGATAATGATTCAGTCCATCTTTCTGTATGGATCCGAATGAGAAAACAAGATGAAAAAGAATCCACACAGCAGAAATGAACTTCCTGCTGGCTACAGAAAATTGCAGGAATCTCAAGACCCCAGAAACTCAGAAATGATGAAATACGACAATTCTTGAATATGCAGGAAACTCTATTAGACACAGTCATGCACTAAAGAAGACTCCGATGGTTTGGCCAAGTGGAAAGAATGACAAGCGACCGAATGCCACTCAGTGCACTCAGTACAAGACGTGAAGGAAAGAGAAGCAAAAGGAAGACCGTGTGGACTGCATAGACAAAATAAACGAGGACTTGACAAAACTTGGACTAAACACAAGAACATTGCTTAATATGACAAATGACCAAAAGAGTGAAGGTCAGTTATTTGCGCCTGTCGTCACCCAGGACCTGATGGTGATGATGATGATGATGATATCAGTTGTTCTGCTTAAATGGCTTTGGATGCTGCTGCTGGGCTTCGTCGTTCCTCGAATGGTCTGTTGAGTTCGGAGGATTTCAGACGGTGGAAAAAACGCACAGAGAGAGAGATGCTCAGTGACCTTTTGACCCCAGATGGATTGCTGTAAGACAGGCAGACCAATGCAGAGAAGAGAGAGAGAGAGAGAGAGAGAGAGAGAGAGAGAGATTCGCCATTTCGTTAGCTACTTGTGCTGCCACTTGTGGTCGACTGTTTTGGATATACTAGGAGTTGCAATGGCCCTTCGGTTGCTACTAATAGGCCGATGAGCAGGCTGTGACCATCTTTAGGATCTGTTACAACATGGGCCAGCTGCTGCTGCTGCTGGTGGTGGTGGTGCCACGGCTCCACGCAGATGCCGCAGTCCAGGCGAAACTGGCTCACCTAAATCTTAAAAAAGTTTTTTTGTTTATTGACCTTTGGCTGGTTGTGATTAGCTGTTGCTGATATCAGCCGTGTAATTAACTGTGTAATCTGATCGTCTCAGAGTCTCGTCTTTGTTTAGCCGCTTTAGCCCTTCTCACGTGGATGGCTTTCGCTTGCTTAGCCTAACCAGTATTATACTCTTTTTCAGTTAATGCCAGCTCTTCATGGTGCCCCGCTACGTGCCCACAGCACATGGGGTCGGTTCTGCGCCTACTACCGTCTTCTAAGGAACAATGGATCTTTCTGTTTTTCTTGTCTAATCTGATTTTTCCACAGTGTCTGCTGTGTTTAGCCATTTCTTTTAACAGTATGCATGTATGTATGTATATAATCTGTATCATACCTTATGTATGTATGTATGTCGGTTGCGACAGTTCCTGGGCGAACCTGGTTACGTTCTGCGACCAAGTGAAATCTCACAGTTTCAAAGATTTACACAACATTTGGGTCTTGTGAATTTTGTAACTCTTGCCCCACGGTGTGGAATGCCTTACCACCTAGCATCAAAGATTATTAATACTCTTCCAGTAATGAGATATCTTTGAACCATGATATTAATCGATATTACACAAGGTAGGACTTTTTAGGGTCGTTGCACGCGCCTTTGAGGCTGTTGTTAGTTGCGAGAGTTATAAATGTCTGTTTTAATAATAATAATAAGTAATAATTGTGCGTGTTTGTACGTTGTGTTTGTTGTCTTGTTTGACCGAATTGTTCACTGATTAGAGGTAACTCGGCTTCGTTTGATTCTGACACAGATGCAGGTGATCCGGAGCAGATGATGTTTTTAGTTATCGGATGTTCTTCTGCATTCTGCCTCTATAATTATTTTCCAAAGTGTTGTTGTTCGCTGGGATTCGTGACAAAATCAGATTAAGATTTCAAGACGTCACTTGCCGAAAGACTTGAATGCTTGTTTTGAGCAGTTGAGTCAATTTATGGCTCTTAATGCAGCGTTTCCAAGTCAAAATGTAGGCTGAAGAACACAAGAAAAGTTCACCTTTTTTGGATAATGTGGGGTATTGAAGGCATTAATAATAAAAACAACAACACAATAATAATAATAATAATAATAATAATAATAGTAATACCGGTAGTAATAATACTAGTAATACTACTACTACTTCTAATAATAATACTAATAATAATAGTAATAATAATAGTAACAAGGATGATGATGATGATGATGATGATGATATTATTATTATTAATAGTAATAACAATACGATAGCGCCGTATCAGCTTCGACCACCAGCTACCTCCCACCGTCCCTCCCTCCCTGCCTCCCTCCCTCCCTGCCTCCCTCCCTCCCTCCCTCCCATAGGTCATCAGATACCTGAACTTCGATTGGATTGTTGATTTATCTGTTGTGCGCAGTGATTGGCTGGCCGCCTGAAAGATTGAGCCGCCACGTATAGCGTTAGAACGGCATAACATGCGCCGTGGTGGACCTTAATATGAGATTATGACGGCGACAGAAATGACATGACACGCACGGCATTTCTCATCGTGGCACAGCTGGGTTCTGTTCCAGAAATATACCTGATCTCTAATGAGCTTTTGCTGACACGTGCTGGTAGCTGAGAACAACAAGCGATTCTCGGCTGCAGCAAAAATACCCGTGAAGCAAAGGCACAAACAGCCGAAATTAACCATCAGATCTGATGAGAATATTGATTTATGGTTTAGATTTTGATTGAAGATCAGCTGGGACCGGGTGAGTCCCTCTGGGTCCTGTTTGGCGCATCTAGCCTTAAGCGACACATTAGAAAGAGACAACTGTACTGACGATCAAAACCTTGTTGAATGTCGCTAGGTAAAGTATCCCATATCCTACAAATGAGAAGTGGGGGAGGCACTCATTTCCTTTTCTTTGGACCCTTGAGCCTGTAATGGACGAATTCCAGTGTCCTGGACACGGGGCCGGTGCATCGCAGGGCTTGGCATCTACTGCCCATCTTATGTTGGTACCAAATTCTACTGCTTGGTGACAGAGGCATGGTTGACGCAAACAACTTGCCCAGGGTCGTTAGACGGAGTCGAACCCGCGACCGCATGATCATTGACCAAAAGTGTTGCCGACAGACCACCGAGCCGCACGAGGCGAGTGTGATCGGTTTACAATAGAAATGCTCGTCTTTACAGCTGCTTGGATATGTGCCACTTAGCTATGCTGTGTTTAACAATGGCTCAACAGAATTGTTCCTTCTCTTTTTCTCTTTGTAGTCCCTTGTGTTCTTCCTATTCCGCTGCTTACTCAGTTCGCTGGAAGCGGGATAAGTGGGGGATGAATTCGTCGTCGCTGCTTTGGAAGTGACTGATTACTCCCGGCATTTGGTGTTGGTTAGGGTTTCATGTCGAGTGGTGTTCAGAAGATGAGCTGTGATTAGCTGCCAGTGAATTTTCTGTCCAGGTTTTGGGCCACGAAAGACAATACGATGCAAGTCTGTTGGATGACTTCTCCAACGGCTGCTATTCCAAGGGACATCAAGACTCACGATTCGTGAGTTGCTCTGGCAGCCTGTCAGTTGCTAAAGTATCATGCCAGTTGCTGTGGTATAGTGGCGGTTGCTGTACTATCTTGTCAGTTGCTATGGTAACCTGCCAGTTGTTATGGTCACTTGCCAGTTGCTATGCTATCATGTAAGTTGCTGCAGTGACCAGGTGTAGTTACTGTGTTATCGTGTAAGTTGCTATGGTAACCGGGTATCATGCCAGTTGTTATGGCATTGTGCCTGTTGGTGTTATCTTGTCGGTTACTATTAGTAACCTCCTGCCAGTTGCTGTGTCAAATGAGGATGTTGAGGGTTAATTGCGAGCAGTTGGCGGGGGGACTTGGAAAATCCCGTCGTCGACCAGTAAACAGGAAATGTTTTCCAATTTCCTTGCTCTACATTTCATTAACTAGATTTTCTGGATAATATATTTATCGATAGCTCATGCACCCTCGGTATTATCCGTACAATATACATGTATGTGTGTATGCGCGTGGGCGTTTGCGCGTGCGTGTGCGTGTTCTTGCGTGCGTATATGTGTGTGTGCATGCGTGTGCGTGTGTGTGTTTATGTATGGGTTCCGTTAATATGCAGCGCATTTAAGATTTCCGTGGCCAAGCGTCGCGTGTGTGGCCTTGTTTCTTAGTGGCGATGCGCATGCGCTGCGTGAAGCGACTGCCAATGACTGCAATTCTTGACGAAATGAACGGACGCCATCTTGGTTGGTTGGTCACTGGGGCCGGAGGATGTGTGGCAGGGAGGGCGGGCGCTGGGCCAGACAGGTAAACTGGCGGCCAGTGACGGATGTTTGTTTATGGGAGAAGAAGAAAAGGAGGAGGAGGAGAGCGACAGCGCATAATGACCATAAATACTTAATAGCGCATGTAATTGGATATTTTCTTGAAACGGTGTTAACAACCAGTTACGCCCGACTGTTGCTCTATTTCTGTTTCATTTATAGCTGATTCTAAGTTCTGTTGGTGGACCCACTTTTCAACCCATTTTCTTCTTATTTTCCTATTATAAACTGTGCAGCTGTGATTTCTGTCGCTAGACAGAAGGCCTGGATTTTGACCTGGATTTAAGTTAAGTCATCTAAAATAAGGTGTTTGCCTGTTATTGTTGGTATTATTAGTAACAGTAGGTGTTATTGTTGTGTGGCTGTGAAGTGAAGCGGTCAGCTAATCTGGTTGATTCTAATTTTATCTTAGCGGAATTTCTTGCACGGCAAATGGCAACAGACTGGCAACTGTGGTTGTCTTTATTTAAGCAGTTAAAACAGCGAATGCCTTAGACTTGTCTTTTCGATTCACGCTGATGTAGCATTTCTCTGGACATGATACATGAAGCAGGTGATTGGAGCGCTTGGAGACAATGTAGAAATCTTATGCAGAAGTTGATGAAGCTAAAGTGGTTGGTGGTAAAGGGAGCAATCGAAGATTCGTTCTAGCTGTGAGAAATCGTAATTTGGCAAAGTTGTTATCTTCCTGGTGTTTTAAAACAGCAAATCCCTGTTGCTGGATTAGACGTCATAGATGACATTGGGTGGAAGTCTAAAGCCAGTCGTTGCTTCCAGTCTCCAGCAGAAACAGCGGCGGAACCAGCGGCTGCGTCATTAAGTCATTAAGAGCATTAGGCGTCGTCCATAAAGGACGTCCGCCAAATGACCTACTTTTGACCCCACCTCCACATTTCCGCATTTGCAATTACCCTTTGGCCTAGATCTGTCGGCCGTTAGACTGAGGCTGTTGTTTAAGACACAGGTTTTAGCTTTTAGTGAAATTACACTATGTCCAAATCTGGTTGCCAAGGTCAGCATTGAGCGTAACCTTCTACCCCTTGACCCCTTATGATGACCCCTCCGGCTCCTCTTTCAATGGACGACCCCCAATCTAATTCTTGGAACACCCGGTGTAGTCGGAGTTAATGGGTGGTCCAGACTGTTTGTGGGTGGCTAGGCTTCTATCACTTTTACGGTTTGTTTATAAATTTCCGTGGAATTTGAATCGTTACCTTAAATTCCGTTTATTTACAACGCATAGTTGGCAGATCACCAGTGGAATCACGGACCTGGATTTCAGTTGAGTCATCTAAAACGGAATGACAAGGCGCCAGTAGATGCAAGACGTGAGCAACTGCATTTCCTTATCGTACTTTGAATATTTATGAAGCTCATGAATAATTGATTGGATTGAGGCAACGTTGGCGTAACAATTAATGCGTATCATGAACATCAGTGAAGCTAATTGTCTGATGTTTCACTTTAGGGAACGTTGAACTTTGACCTTAGTTCTGAGGAAATCACTTGATGACATTGAGGATCCACAAACCCATCAGTGCATTCAAGATATTCTTTTTAGGGCTTTTTAATATAATCTTATCTCATCTGAAGACCACAGTGTTTTGTTTTGGCTCAGGGAAATGAATGATCTGTCTGTCTGTCTGTCTCTGTCTGTCTGTCTGGGTGGCTGGCTGTCACGCCTACAGTTCCTGGATGGACCTATAGATGTTGACAAATGCATTACTTTCTTCCTTTCTATCCTGATGTCCGGTTATGGATATATATATATATATACATGTATCAGATATTGTATATATATATATATATATTCCTGGTGAACGTGCGTATGTGTGTGTGTATGGATAGATGCAGAATCTCGGTTCGATTCACGGACGTTATCTGTCGGCCGTGAGAAATTCTGAAATGTGTTGTGAAAGTTCTTCTCTGATGCATGTTGTTTTCTTGAGCTTATTATGAACTGCTCCACTTGGAAAGCTGGCTTCAGTTACGCCATCTCTGAAGAAGCTCTGATGGACTTCGCAATGAAGTCGGCAGTCGGTTCGAGTTCAGTTAAAGCACAGTTTAGTTTAAAGTAAGTAAGTATCCAGTCGTCTGTTTCTGGGCTTGAAGGTCGAACAGGCAAAACATGTTCACCTGGTCAACATCTCGCCTTTCAGCTGGTGTGACTGATATCGCCCTTCTCCCTTCATTTCTTTGGTCTTCTGGCAGCAGGACTTGGTTCTTGTCATAGGATCTCTGGACAACCCCACTGACTTGACGCAGCGCTCGTGAATAAGTTGGTGCCCTGTGCTTAGCTTTTAAGTAGCACTTTAGAAATTTCGAGATTACGATTAGACCATAAGAAACGGCAGAGGGCGCGAACGTCAGCGCTTTGCCATCCAGCGAACCAAGCAACCAGTCTAACAGTTTCCGATGTGGCCGAGAGCGCCACGCAGTCTTCTGGTCTTTCTTTGTGGTGCTACAGCCATCTCTCGTTTTGTTTGATAAGCGCAGCATCAGAACCAGTAGCAGAGTAGATGATAGCGCGGTGTTTGGCCGTTGTGTTTATTCGGTTGGTTTTGACGGACACTTGCTTGAATTCCTCGCTGATGACGTCGACCGGCGTTTCTCAGGGCTCGAGTACGAGCTCTTAAGAAAATATTTATAGGTGCTATGCTATGGCGCGGCCTTCTGCATATTCCCAGCTCTGGACCCGATCCTATGCAAGGGCTGTGGGTGGTAGAGGTGATGGTAGCGAGTGTTGCGTAATTGTTGCGTCGTCTTGAACTCAGTGACGTCGAGACAACGTTGGTGGAGTCTCGCGATTACTAACCGGATGGCGAAGGCGATAGAAAGCGGCTGTCTTTGACTTCGCCGAGGTCAGTTTCTTGGCCAGAGATGCCCACTGTCGCTCTGACGGTGGTGAACGACGCTTCGATTCAGAGCAGACGGATTATATGCCTGAGTGAGGTTGCTGCCAAAAGCGCCATCAAGCGGCGATCGACAAGAGGCGGTTGATGAGGAGAAACTGCCCCCCACCCCGGGGGGGATGAGCTGCGTTGACGCTGTCTGCCTGGCTTCTTCGCCATCTGTCGGATGTGATGGCGTTAGTTGATGTGTTGCCGTACATAACGACCGATCTGAAGATGACTGGGTGACTCGTTGTAAGTGAGTCGTTGCTGTAGATGCTCCTTGCTTTGCTGGATGTCAGTTTAACACGAGGGATAGGCCGCGCAGCTTGTCGCCCGCAGTTGCCCAGCGCACCTGACGCCCAAAGTAATCGTGGGGTGCGTAATCCGATGAGAAAATCCGGGGCGAAATGATGAAGGCAGGTGTTGGTGAGCTCCCCATCTTCTGCTTTATGCGGTAGCTTATGAGAAACCAACGGAGTTTGTACTGAAGACTTTCAGTGATGTGGCTTAGTGCCAGAAGGACAGAGGACAAAGGTCATGGGTTGATGACCTCCGTCCTTTCATAATCGTAATTGTTAACTCAAAATCTCTAATGCACTACTTAAAAGCTAAGTACAGGGAACCAGCTTATTCACGAGTGCTGCGTCAAGTCAGTGGGGTTGTCCAAAGATGTCCATTGCATGTGATGTTGGGTGGGTCAGTGAGTAGTTGTTCAGTCCGGACGTTAGAGTTGGTCCTCAGTTATTGGTCTGAAGTGGTAGAAAGGTCTGGTGTCCGGAAGAGTCGAGGAAAGTCAGTGGAAGAGCGTTGGGAACAAACTGTCAGCTGCTGAATATGGTTGCTGGCAGCCGTTTAAATCAGTTCCCCTGTATTGTGTATTACACGGATCTGTATAATATGAGTTATGTTTGTATGTGTGTACGTATGTATGCATGTATACATGTGTGTGTGTATGTATGTCTATGTATGTATGTATGTGTGTATATGTATATATGAGTGTATATGTGTGTCTGTATGTATGTATACATGTGTATGTATGTATATGTGTGCATATGTATGTATGAGCATTTGCATCACATCTTTAAGGAATTTGTCAGAACTGCTGTGTAGATATGTTATGTTGGTTGGTGGGTGGACAGCATGGCCTTGAGATGCACAAGATCTGAGAGAATTCGTTTTCTCTTCTACATCAAACATATCTGAGCGGCTACTGTAAAAACTCTGGCACAAAATTAATTCATGGGTTCTTGTGTGTTTGTCAGACTCTGCTGCTCTTCTCTGGTGATGAAGCTCGTCATTGAGGCGTCCTGTTAGCCGTGCAATTATCACTCAAAGCGCTCCGATAATTGTCTCTACTGAGTGACCTTTTGTTGGTCCATATCCTACAACAGCTTGTCATTATAAGCGAAACCGTTAGCTGCAGAGGGTGGCATCGGAATTTTGCCGAATAGGGTTTCCTTTCTGTAGTGTTTTCTGACTTGTCAGAAGTTGGATGGCTACAGTTTCTGCATTGAAAGACAGAGTTACTGTTCTGAGTTGTGTGTGATTGTCTGTGTGTGTGTGTGTGTCTGTCTGTCTTTCTCTGCTATAATTCATTAGCAGTACAGATTTCGTAACTTGTTGCTATGTGATGAAGCAACTCGTGTCATGCGCCCTGGGACCAGATCCCCGCCCGATCTTCCTCCCGTATGAAGGATGCTGAAGGCAGATTGCTTCTGTGTCTACGTCAATCATTGTTATCTTCATTAACATTTCTCTTCTAATTGTTCGTAATATGGTTTATTAATTAGGGGCATTTGTATTGTCTAGAGGTGTTTAAAGGGATCGGTAATAACTTAACAGCCGCCGAGTAGAGAGAGAGAGAGAGAGAGAGAGAAAGAGAGAGAGAGAGATAGAGAGGAGAGAGACTAGGGGCGATTTTTAGCACATCTTAGTCTTAGTGTTTTGTTTTGTCCAAATGTTGTAATATTTCACGGTCGTCTGTCTTCCAAGAAAGAAAGCCTTTGCTCTTTCGACCTCCGTTTCCACAGCCAGTGGAGGGAGAGCTTCTCCGCATAGAAGATGTCAAGGCCTTGTTTATGCAGTTTCATTTGGGCGCCGCCGCCGACGACGTGCAGCTGACTTTAGGCTTAATGCATAATTTATGAACATCTGCCCGGATACGGAGTTCATTGCTACTGTTTTTGGACGTTAAATCACGGAAAATGTGTTGTTGTTGGGTGTTGACTTCATTTGGAACTGCCTGCTCTAATTGGGGTAACATCTCTGTCACTTTGGATTGCCATCTTGGATAGTCTGAAGGATTGTCATCTTGGATTGCCGTCTAGGATAGTCTGAAGGATTGTCATCTTGGATTGTCATCTTGGATTGTCATCTTCGATTGTCATCTTCGATTGTCATCTTCGATTGTCATCTTGGATGTAGTGTTGGTCTTGGTTGCGTGTTTGTGCTATTTGCAGTGGCTGTAGATGATAACTTGTCGAGATGAAACTGATCCATCGGATGGAACGAGGTAGAAAATTGTGAATTTTTTTTGTCCTGTCATTAAGTGAATATCTGATTAATTAGCATTACGGACAAGCAAACAAGCAGACAGACAGACAGATTTTCCTTAAATGCATGAGGCATGAATATATTGGTATGTTTAGTCATGCATTTTTTCCTGATTAGTTGAGAACTAACTTTCGTTCTTTATGGGATTGTTATTGCCAGTCGTCTTTATTTCGGAGGCATAATTCCCCCCCCCCCTGTGGGCGTGGATGATCTGTTTGGGTCTGAGAGAGTTTTTCATCGGGATTGACAGCTCAAATGTCGCATTTTTAAGCATGGGATAAACAACTTTTGTTTGTCGGTTTTGATGCATAGGTATTTTTCCCGTTGTCTGGCTTTGTCAAGCGTTGCTATAGGCGGCTTTCATCTGCTGACACTGAAGAATTTGCACCTTAGTTGCCTTCTCCTTCGTTGCTCGTTCGTTGGTCGTCCTTTCCCGTCTGTGTGTGTGTGTGTGTTTGGGTGTGCGTGCGTGCTGTGATGGGCTTCAGATCTAGGAAGACGAGAGTCTAGTGGTTAGCCTGTTGGACGGTCAAACGAGGGGTCAAGGGTTCGTAAGATCTAATGCCGGGATGGAAGGACATTTCTTTCTGTTACACAGGTGCCCTTATGAACTCGGCTATGACGCTAATTACACTGACCAACTGCGTTTGGTTGTCAGACAGGCGGCAAGGGAGATGATTGGTCACCCGCCGTGGTATGCCGAGGCTAAGAAAATGAAGTTGCTGACGCTTGATGCCTGCTCGGGGCAGACATGACGCTAAGGGGGCGTGAGGAACGCATGACAGCCGTCGTCTGTCTGGTCGATCGATCGTCTGTGGTTCTGGGAAGTTTTAAATTTTAGCATAAGTGACGAATTAACCTTGATTAGCGCGAACGTCTACACTTTGCAGCAACAATGTGTACAAAGCAGTGAAGAAAATATCTGTAAAAAACGATGCAATATTCTAAGCAGTTTAACTTCATATACAGTTCGAGAGGAAAAGTCTAACAGCAGCGATACGTTACTCCATGTATGGATTCTGTAAATGTAATGCAATGTAATGATGACAATTTATATAGCACCGTCAGTAGCCAGTTACTTCTGTGGTGCTTCACGATGTCAGTTGTCAGCGTAAGAGTTACATGATATTCAGTTGTTTTTTAAAGCGCGTGAACATTTGACCTCCTGATTTGGTGGCGGAAGGTCAATCGATCTGTTGGTGATCGTTAGAAAACAATGATTCTGTCACTAAGGTGATCCTGTTTAGAGTCCAGTCTTTATATGGGAGGCGTGTATAAATACAATGTGGGTATTATGGTTGTTTGTTAGACTTTAGGGGTCTTTCTTGGCATCTAACCCTATGGCCTTTGTGTGTGCGTGCGTGCGTGCGTGCGTGTGTGCTATGAAAGGGGCAGTTAGTGAACTGTAGGATCTCTGAAAGGGACACTTGATTGACTGCCAGGTAAGTAGTTGATCTGGGTGTTTACGCGACTCCCAAAGTTGAGTTGGCCGGGGGGGGGGGGTGCTCGGGAGGGAGGGGCAAGTGCTTCCTAGTTTGTCCAATTGGCATTCACGTAATTATATAAACACACTCACACACACACATTAAATATATATACGCAGAAATATATACATGTACTTGCTTATGTATAAGTGAGGTAGTATTTGCCGTAATTGTAATTGCGAATTTGTATAGCGCCACTTCAAGAGAACCTCTTCTTGAAGAGAACCTCTTCTTCAGAGACTCTCCAGACCTGACCAAAGCGAAACCACGATCGAACAGAATGGTCTTCAAGTGCTTGCGGAAAAGAGGCGAATGGTGGCGGAGGAGTTTTTTGCACGTTGATAGGCAACTTATCGCAAAAACGTGGACCCGCGATGACTTGGAAGCCTCTGTGCTGGAATGTGGCAGGCGGAAGAACCAGGTCACCTTGCGCGCAGAATTGTTATTCATGAGGATGATAGCGTAATTATTCATGACGATGATATTGTAATTATTCATGAGGGATGCATTTATTGGCTTGTGACGCCATTCTAGTCAGCCTCAAAACTTTATTGATCAGTTACGCGGGACAGAAATCGATTCGTGTTTCCCACGACTCGTCTGTGATGGAAAAAGGCGATGAAAAAAATTTCACGTCTGCGGCAAACTTACGATTTCGATACTTTAGACATAGTTGCAACTGCGTAATCAAATCGAATCTAGTGACTCGTATAGCATCGTTGTCATAACAACATCAGTCGTTGGTTGGTCTCTGTCCTACATGGGGACCTTAAATGTCATGGCGCCCATTCAGACGGGCAGCGGTGGTGAAGGAGGGTCTCACGTGATAAATTCATTGAAAAATGAGCAGGGTGAGGCCATATGGTTGCTGTAGGAAAACATTTGCATTTAAATTTATCAGATTTTGATTAGGCTTCTCTGGCGTTTTATATAGTTTTTGCTACAGTTTCACTCAAAGTGGTAATCGGCTGATGCCAAGTGTATTATGGGAACGGCGCTATAGAAGTTATTGGGTTAGATCAGATCTATGGTCGCTGAAAGTACAAGCGTATTCAGAAATCATAACCCGTTGGAGAAGTCCCGTTGAAATCCAGTGGATCAGGGCCTGGAGATGGAAATACAGGAATCTATAATTAGATCTCCATGGCCACGGAAACTGCCTCTAATGAGGAGTTCGTGTGGGGGGAGGCGGGGTGAAAGTTCAGACACAACGATCGGCAGATTCAAAGAATGATAGAGGCGTTGCCTGACTGCGTTCTGATCAACAGCTTCAGCTGAACATGATTGTTTGTCATCAGAGGCCGTCCTGAATGACAGAGGGCGCCACTTGTAACCCTTGAAGCGATTTTTTCTGACTTTTATTGGTCACTGCTGTTTGCAGTCTGCCCGAATCCTGTTCTAAGCCTTTGGACTTTGTGCATTTAAATGCTGTTAACACTGCTCGGTTTTATGCTGCTTCTGTTTTTGTTGACTTTGTTACAACGACAATGAAATCTTTTTCATTCGTTTCTTGCCTTGTTATTGTGCGTGTCTCATCGTGCACGTCTTGCTGAGTAAAGACCAGAGCTAATGGTCAAGCAATATCGGCTGATGAAAAGAATCTTACTGTGCAGGAAGTTGAGATGTCTGCTCACTGAAATTTAATGGCCTCTCTGGTCGAATCAGACTTCGCTAGTCTTACAAAACTACAGGGTACTTGCTAACCCTTGCGGCCGAACAGTGGCGCTCTATAAATTGTCATTATTACTACTACTACTACTACTACTACTACTGCTACTACTGCAGCTGCTGCTACTATTACTATTACTAGTACTACTAGTACTGTTGTTGTTAATCGGTCTTTTTCTGCGGAGAGCAGAAACTTTTGTCATGTATATGACAGATACGTGTGACATTCTCTTGCAGCTGTCCATCTAAAGTAGTTGGAAATTTCGTGGTTAGGTTAACAGGACAAACTTCGGGGCTGTTGAGCTGTGGCCTGTTCACACCCCTGTTGTGTTGTCAGTTACAACTGCATTTTAATAATTCACTGTCTGCCCAGTACAATAGAAAGGCGTGCACTTAAGTATGTATTCACTATCTCTGTACTGTTTTTAAAGTCTTGATAAAATTCCGTTCAGTTCTGAGTCTTGCTTTAAGTGGCTGACTTTTCAGCCGTGGAATTTTCATCGAGAATACCTTGACGGCGTGACGGGTTATACCAGTAGAGGGCAGATCTTTACCGCTGAGGTTCCCGCTGTGAAAATATCGTAAAAATTACCTGTCCTAGCGATGGAGGGCACTCGATCGGAGACATTTGGTGAGGAATGAGATAACGTCTTTGGAGGATGGACGACGAGTGATTGGCCTAAATTTAAGGGATTCCTTTCTAAGCTGATAACTGACTTGTTCTGTGATTCTATGATCCACTCTTATCGGGAAACTTCTGTGGCTCCGCTATCGTATTGCGCCAGGCATTAGTCAGTGGTTGCTTCTACGCAAATCCACGGTCTTTCTAGTTCTTCATGTGCTGTCCACTGAATCCTCGTAATCGTAATCTCGAGATTTCTTCAGCGTCCAACGAAAGCTAAGTCACGGGAACCACCTTATTCACAGACGCTCAGTCAAGACAGAATCGATAGGCGGAGAGGGTTCGGTTCCAAGCCAAGATCCAAGAGTCGGGCAGGCAGACAGTCTGACGGCTATGGGGGATGGTGTTTGGAATTGGAGCGGAAAGAGAGATAAGGGGAAGAGGAAGAATCAGGTGGGATTTGTGGAAGAGGGTTGTTTTCATTTTGAGTGAAAGACCTGTGCAGAAATTGCAAGAGGTGAAGTGATCTTTCTTCAGTTCTTGTGATAGGCTGAACCAGATGTATAGTTATTATTTCAGCATGTATTAAGCGCCACTGTCTGATGACTAACCGTCGATCAATGGCGCTGAGCAACTGTGAGTGAAGGACTTGCTCAAGGTCCATGCACAGTAACCGTCTGAGAGGGGGAGGCTCGAACCCGTACCGTCCTCGCTACAAGCCGAGCACTCTAACCAGTCGGCTACCGTTCTCCATTTCTTCATATCCGATTTGCATTTTTTTTAAACTTCTATAAACACTGCAGAGACCTGGCAACCGTTAGAAAGGATTTACGTTGCGGTGAAGTGTTGCCTGGATGTATAAATTTGTGGTTAAGGTTTTGTGGTTTTATGTTGAAATGTGATCGGATGGAAGGAGTCTAGGAGGGGGTAAGCTGAGCTGCCATTCTCACAACCTCCCACCGATATACGTGGTTTGCATGCGTTGTATGGGCGTCCTATTCCCACAGCCAAACTAACACCCTATCCGTTCTTAGATCTCCATAGATTCCCACCAACTTAGTAACAAACGTTTTCAGCCCTTGGGATAATCTATTCGCAGCCTCATCTGTCCGCATAACTATATAGGTGAATAATTCCTTACATAAACAATACCTCACTTAACTGTTCTCTGTATGTATGCATGTATTTATGTATGTGTATGCATGTATATGTATGTATTTATGTATGTATATGTGTATATATTTTATGTATGTATGTATCGGAACACTTGTATAGCGTGTTTGAAGAACCTCGTAAAGGCGCTGAAGCATGGCTATCTACCAGATCTAAAAAAGTGCATCTTTAGATATGCTGAAAAAGTCTCGAGCTGTTTGAGGGAGTAAAGTTCGAGTTGTTAGTGGAAGACTATTCCATATTCTAGATGAATCGAGGGAACTTGCCCCGGTTCCTAGTAGCGTCGATTGCTTAGATTTTTTGAATGGAGTGGTAGGCACCAGTTAAAGGACAAGCCAGAGTCTCCCGGTCCAGTGATAACGAGACTGAAACACCGCCACCTGTTGACCTGTCGACCTGTTGACCTGTCAGTCTGCGATTGAGTCTCATTCAGTTTTCAGACGACGACATTTTGGTCTTGGTAACAAAACGCCGTTTTGTCAGATGCTGTCTTGTGATCAGCCACATGTTTTGTGTCATTTTTTAAAACGACACCAGACGCCTCGTTTTCTTTCGTGGGTGGCTTTGTGATCCATAGATTATTGTCAGACATGAGGAAAGTTTTTGTCAGTGAATTGCAGTCGGCGTGATGACCAGTTGCAGTTGACTTTGTTATTAAGACCAGTTGTAACTGATATTGGAATTAAGACCAATTGCAGTTGATGTCGGTATTAAGACCAGTTGCAGTTGATATTGGTATTAAGACCAGTTGCAATTGATGTTGGTATTAAGACCAGTTGCAATTGATGTTGGTATTAAGACCAGTTGCAATTGATGTTGGTATTAAGACCAGTTGCAATTGATGTTGGTATTAAGACCAGTTGCAATTGATGTTGGTATTAAGACCAGTTGCAATTGATGTTGGTATTAAGACCAGTTGCAATTGATGTTGGTATTAAGACCAGTTGCAATTGATGTTGGTATTAAGACCAGTTGCAATTGATGTTGGTATTAAGACCAGTTGCAATTGATGTTGGTATTAAGACCAGTTGCAGTTGATGTTGGTATTAAGACCAGTTGCAATTGATGTTGGTATTAAGACCAGTTGCAATTGATGTTGGTATTAAGACCAGTTGCAATTGATGTTGGTATTAAGACCAGTTGCAATTGATGTTGGTATTAAGACCAGTTGCAGTTGATGTTGGTATTAAGACCAGTTGCAGTTGATGTTGGTATTAAGACCAGTTGCAGTTGATGTTGGTATTAAGACCAGTTGCAATTGATGTTGGTATTAAGACCAGTTGCAATTGATGTTGGTATTAAGACCAGTTGCAGTTGATGTTGGTATTAAGACCAGTTGCAATTGATGTTGGTATTAAGACCAGTTGCAGTTGATGTTGGTATTAAGACCAGTTGCAATTGGCATTGGTATTAGGACCAGTTGCAGTTGACTTTGTTATTAAGACCAGTTGCATTTGGCATTGGTATTAAGACCAGTTGCAACTAATGTTGGTATTGTAGCCAGTTGCAACTGGGGTTGGTTTTATGACGAGCTGTAGTGATTACTTGCAGGAGGCATCACTTTCTAAATAGTAGGTAAGTAACATATCATATCAAGGGGTTCTCAGTTATTCAGAAGACGTAATCTGTCTCAGAACCACTGTGAATTTACCGGCAATGTTTGACTTAATAGCCAATCATTCCCAGCTTCTTCTTAAGGGTTGTGGCAGTGTCCACTGGGGCAGTTTTGTCTTCCAAGCCGTTCCACAGGTCTACAGTTCTAGCGCTGAAAACCTCTGCCGTAATGTTCCGTTTGGTTTCGTAAATAATTTTAACCTAGTAAGTAAGTAAGTACCTATAAGTGAGTAAGTAAACGCTATTAGTGGGAGACAAACGCCCACACTTTATGAAGAACAGTGCATAGAAAAGCCGTAATGACGCCCATCAGAACAGTAAAAGGACACAGTAATAAAAGCCTCGATACGAGTAAAGGACGAACGATCTTCCGGGAGGAGGAGGAGGAGGATGGGGAGAAGGGAAGGATGAGGAGGAGGGGCTGTGTGCTGCGTCTGCAACTGGTGATGATTTGATGCACGGCGCTGAGTAGCTGAGTGCAGTGATGCGGTGCAAATGTCCGTGCGATGACGATGGTGCTGTTAGTGTTTGTGCTAATCTGGGGGGGGGATGGATAGCAGCTGGAGAGATTGAACTGGATGGATGTCGACTGTGCATTCAGTCGAACTGAATGCCAACCACACTACATGAACAGTGCATGAACAGTGTATGAAACAATACATGAACAGTGTATGAAACAATACATGAACAGTGCATGAACAGTGTATGAAACAATACATGAACAGTGCATGAACAGTGTATGAAACAATACATGAACAGTGTATGAAACAATACATGAACAGTGCATGAACAGTGTATGAAACAATACATGAACAGTGTATGAAACAATACATGAACAGTGTATGAAACAATACATGAACAGCGCATGAACAGTGTATGAAACAATACATGAACAGTGTATGAAACAATACATGAACAGTGCATGAACAGTGTATGAAACAATACATGAACAGTGCATGAACAGTGTATGAAACAATACATGAACAGTGTATGAAACAATACATGAACAGTGCATGAACAGTGTATGAAACAATACATGAACAGTGCATGAACAGTGTATGAAACAATACATGAACAGTGTATGAAACAATACATGAACAGTGCATGAACAGTGTATGAAACAATACATGAACAGTGTATGAAACAATACATGAACAGTGCATGAACAGTGTATGAAACAATACATGAACAGTGCATGAACAGTGTATGAAACAATACATGAACAGTGTATGAAACAATACATGAACAGTGCATGAACAGTGTATGAAACAATACATGAACAGTGTATGAAACAATACATGAACAGTGCATGAACAGTGTATGAAACAATACATGAACAGTGCATGAACAGTGTATGAAACAATACATGAACAGTGCATGAACAGTGTATGAAACAATACATGAACAGTGCATGAACAGTGTATGAAACAATACATGAACAGCGCATGAACAGTGTATGAAACAATACATGAACAGTGCATGACTAGTGTATGAACAGCGCTTGAACAGTGCTCATGAGCAGCGCTCTTGAACAGTGCGAGACTGGCTGAATATGTTTTGCATTTCTCTTGCAGAGATCGTCTCTAGTGCGTACTGCTCAAAGTTGGTCGTCGTCGTCGTCGTAGTTACCGTCAGCAGGATCATGTCTACCCGTTCGTCCGTCACCGCCTCAGTCTGTCTTGTCCTCATCGTCCACCTGATGGTCTTCCCGTCGTCTGCCTCTGGAGAACCACCTGCCCCCACGTCCTCCGTTTCTTCCACCTCCCTGCTTTCTTCTCATTCCACCGAGACTGTCAAAAAGGAACACGGTACGGCTATTATTTACGTTTTCGGTCGGCGCGAGAAATTATTAATAGCGTTGCGATGCGGTGTTTGAGTGCGCGGCGCCGACGGCGGCGGCGGAGGCGAAGGCAGCGTTTCGTTTGGCGTGCGCGCGCAGTGCAAGTGCGCTAGTACTGACCCAGTCAACGATTTGAGGTAAACAACTTGTGCGTCGCCGCCGCCGCCGCCCGACCAAAGGCGCAGGCGGGCGGGAGGCGCGGTGGCTGGCAGAGCAGCCGGCGGCGCCCGGGTCTTGGACGTCATCGGCGAGTACCCGTGGGTGTATGTTCGTCTGGCCGTGTTTGTTTGCGTGCTTGAACGTGTGCGTATGTGTTTGTGTTGTGGACTATTGAACTTTTTCAGTCGGGCGCTGGCGATGAATGCAGCGGCGGCGGCGGCGGCGGCGGCGGCGGCGGCGCTGCCCATCGAGGAGGAGGAGGAGGAGGCAGCCGTCGACCGACCGACCGACCGACCGACCGACGTTGCTCGACGGTACAGCGGGCGACAAATGAGGCTCGTCTGCTGTCGTTTGCTGATAGAGCAGCGCTTTTGCTGGTGAAGGGAGCGAGCGAGGGGCAAAGAGGGGCACAGTGCTGCTGCTGCTGCTGCTGCTCGGTTAATCTCGCCGCGAAGTGGGAACGGTTCGTGGAACTTCTATAGCGCATTGAACAGCAGACGGGGATCGGTCTGGCATTATGCCCCCTAGCGGGAGACAGATGGTAGCTACAGGGCCAGTGACTGCTAGTGTCTGCTGCGAAATCTGCGAGGGAAAAGCAGCGCCGTGGTCGTCGGAATAATGTGACGCCCATGCGCACACACACGCAGTTTTTGTAAGGTACTTGAAATGTCCAGTTACAGACAGACAGACAGTCAGACAGACAGACAGACAGTCAGACAGACAGACAGATAACACGCAGCCAATCAGAGTGAAGCAGGAAGTACAGTGGCTCAGTGCGGCCCAGATAATGGTAACGCAGTGTGAGGAGGAGGAGGAGGAGGTATGTGATTGCCCGATATAGCATCAGTCGGTGGCAATCATACAGCCTAGACGACGGAGGCCCAGTGTTGTTTTTCTGGCGCGCACAATATGCGTGACACGGCGGGGGGCGGGCGGGCGACCTCCTCCGATAGCCAACCAGCTGGACGAAGCAGGCCGGCCATGCATGCGCTCGCCCACCGCCTCCACCGCAGATACTAAGTTCTCCCTGACGGTAACTGCGCTGGCAGCCATTTTTGCCGCTGGATTGAGAACAAGGTCCGGTTGTTGACAGGAACCCGATTGGCTGGACTCTTAAGCGTCATGTCTGCCCCGAGCAGACACAGGTGTAGCTTGAACGCACGCTGTATGCCGTCTGGGGTGAGGACACGTTAATTGTCGCCTGCTGCCAGAGTAATAATCTACGCAGTTTTCCATTTACACTACAGTGTAATTACCCATTTACATTTCAGCAGAATGCCACAGCAAACGGGCGAAGTTTTATCAAAGTTCGAAAGTGAACGGTGTTGTTATGTTGCAGTTGGAAAAGCGCAGCTCCTCCTGACCCTGATCTCCCGAGATGACGACGATGTCCTCCGTAAATGTCCACTGAGTACCGTGGTCACTTCCGGGAATTTATGTAGCTGCACTTCTCACCTGATTGCGGAATGATGGGCCTTATTTTGGGATTGATTGCGGTAGAGCATTTATATCGAACGAACTTATGGCAGTGGACACAGAATCAAGGCTAAGTGCAGCTGAGGTCAGTCGCCATTTCTAAGACTGTGCCTGGATGGATGGCGGATATGCTTGTCAGACGTTGACACTGTCCTGATGATTGGATCGACTGTTGAGGCGACGACTGTAGGCCGAGGGAGGTCGACGTAGCCACTGTGTGAAACGGAGGCAAACTCTCTCTCCAGTTGGTCCCCCGCGCCTTCCATTGGTTGCTTTTCCCGTCCTGATCCACGCCCTTCTCCGAGAGACTTCCGCTTAGCAGGATGCTGCTGCTGCTGCTGCTGTTGCCTGGCTGCTGGTGAGGGGATCGTGTGGCTTGTGGTGAAATCGGGCGACTTCTCGTCAGTGAATGAGATTGGTCGGTTGAAATCACAAGACGCTTGTTGTTTCTCTGGGGTGTTCACTTCCGGTGGCAGATACCCCGGCTCCTTGAGACAGACAGACAGACAGACAGACCGACCGACCGACTGTTGATATGGCGTCATTTCATTTGGAAACGATTGATTTGAGTGATTGAGTGAATTGTCTGATGTTGTTGTCGTTATTGGTAACTGGTGGTTGTTTCCGAAGGAAGCTACTGTCCTCAGTCAAGTTGTAATTGAGAAGGTCAGGGAGTTCGTTTTCATGATTGAGTTGCACAAGTGCAAAATTTGCCCCAGAGGTTTACCGTCTTGCATGCTATATGCATATTCATGTAGGTGTTCATCGAGACGCTTAATATAGCGCCTTTTAAGCACCCCACAGAATGATGCAATAGTAATTTGATTATTTCTGATCATTTCAATCAAATCTGCTAGTTTGCTCGATTCTTAGGGATTCTTATCTGTGGGAAAAGTAGAGCAGGTGGCTTGGAGTCTCTAACAGGCCTTCGTTGCATCAGCCAACCTTCAGAAACAAGTATCCCATATGCCACTAGTGAGATTTTGAGGAGGCGCTCGTTTGCTTTTCTTAGGTCCTTGGGCCGGCCATGGGCGAATGCCAGTGTCCTGGACACAGGGCCAGTGCATCGCAGGACTTGCTGTTACTTCCCAGCTCCAGCTGGTACCAAATTCTACTGCTTGGAGACAAAGGCTTGCCCAGGGTCGTTACGCGGAGTCGAACCCGAAACCGCATGATCACCGAGCAACGGATTACCCATAGACGACCGTGTAAGACACGGTGTGCGCAGAGATTCCTTTGCAGCAGTCACTGATCACGTGATGACCGCGTGAAGCTGTTTGGCTTTTATCAGTCGGCTTAGACGATTTTTTGAACTCGATTGTGCTGAGTCACACAAATGCGCCTCATGGCTTCCTCGTCTGGCGTCTGTCAGTCCATGTGACGCTCTCATCCAACCCCATGAATGACTTTTCACACGACACTCGGATGCTTGCGTACATTCACATGCGCTGGTGCCTGCCTGCTGAGGGTCTCGCTCGTTTGGATGGGCTTAAGGAAACGTCGTTCAGGCTGGTAAAGAGCCCCTGCAAGAGGTGCTCTGTTGATGGCTAGCGATATACTTGCAGATGTTATTATTATTTCTGCATTTATTAAGCGCCACTATCTAAAAACGAGACATCAGTCGATGGCGCCGAGCAATTGTGAGTTAAGGACTTGCTCAGGGTCCCTACGCAGTAACCGTCTTAGGAGAGAAGGCTCGAACCCGTACTCTCCGCATTACAAGCTGATCGCTCTATGCCGTGTCACCCTATGCATGCACACATACGTAAGTAGAGATTAGTGGTAGGTTGTTATCAGCTGGAGGCATATAGGAGAGCAACAGGCAAATTGGGAATAGATGGCTATCATTTGGCTTCCATGGCAAATCTGTAATCACGTGCAACACGTGATGAAAGTCTCGTCTTCCGAGAGTCATATATGGATAAAGCAGATCACGTGCTGTGTTCATTCAGTCTCTTATTAAGTCATTTCAGTCTCAAATTAAGACTTACCAATCAGTTGGATAGTTGTGTTGTCTTACCTCTTTCAGCTGTCTTGTTATCCACCTTAGGCTGCTGCTCTGTCTTACTGGACTTGCTTTTGGTGCGCCATCGGTTGATGCCTTGTGCAGAAGACACCGGCGCTATAGAAGTTACTGCTTATTATTATTATTATTAGAGAACGTCATCTCTTTTGCTGTGCACTTTTAGAAGAACTGAACTGAAGGAACAAACAGACAGACAAATAATTAGTCATAGTCAAGGCCAGAGAAAACAGACAAGAAATAATCGTGCAAAAAATTGAAACAGAAATGCCTCTTTGTTTCTGTTTTCAGTTTGTTCCACTGTCGACATTCGTAGCCGTACGTCGTACTTTGATCAGTTGATCAACTGTACAGTCGTCGAAGGCTCAGTCAAAATCATCCTAATAGAGCACATAGAAGAGGCCGACTGGCAGCGTTTCTCATATCCCAAACTGCGCGAGATCACCGGCTTTCTGCTGCTCTATCGGGTCTATGGGCTGCGGTCTCTGTCCCATATGTTTCCTAATCTGGCGGTCATCCGTGGCGAGTTCCTCTTCTTCAACTACGCTCTGGTCATCTTCGAACTGCCCAACCTCGAGGATGTCGGTCTGCATGGTCTGACGCGGATCGTACGCGGCGGAGTGCGCTTGGAGAAGAACGCACAGCTTTGCTACATCGACACGGTTGACTGGCAGAGGGTGGCGACCAGCGTCAAGGTTGGCGATAACTTCATCCTGGAGAACAAGAAGCCGGACGAATGCGTCAACTTCTGTCCTAAGAACGACTCCGATGGGTCTCCACTCTGTCCAGCCATTGACGTGAAGCTCAGCAGCGGAGAAAAAGTCCCACAGGAACTCTGCTGGAACGACAGGCACTGTCAGAAAGGTCAGTTGGCCCTCTCTGTGTGTCTGTGTCTGTGTGTCTGTCTGTCTGTGTGTATATGTCTGTTTGTCTTTATCTGTTTGCCCTGATCATTCACTCTTTACAGCAGTGTATTATTATTATTATTATGATTACGATTATATTCATTATCATCATCATCATCATTGTTATTGTTATTATTATTATTATTAATTAACAGAATGTGTTGGTTGGGCTGTGCATGTGTGCCAAGCCGACCTCAGGTGGCAAGGATGAGGTTCAACTCCCTGTCAGGGCAGAAATCTGTTTTAAGGTTTCTGCTACGCTTGCACCCCCTACCGAACTCAGTGATAATGAGTACACCGACCGTACACTGACAGTGGGAAGATCAGGTGGCAAAGGAGAGGGCTGGCCACACGTCCTCTGCTGCTGAGGCTGAGAAAAGTGAAGTCCGCTAGCACTTGATATCTGTGGCTGCCAACTGTAATTGTAATTTGAAATGTGTTTAGCACTTCTTCAGGATAAACACCTCAGAGGTGCTGTCTGTGCTAGTGATGTTAAATGTCTTAGTTTTACATATTGTCCATTGATTCGTGTGGCTGTATTTGCTTTAAGTGCAGCTGTTGGTCTCCTGAAGAGCGAGTGGTGAGCAAGAGGGAGGCTGTCTTTCTACGTGTAGTGTGCATTGGAAACAGTATGCTGTTTAAAGTAATGTCTGACACCAGCTGACATTAGTGTGGCTAGAACAGTCACAGACATAAACTGTTGGGTGTCAAAGCACATCCAGTGTTGCCTACCACCACACAGTTTGGTCAGACAACTAGAAGAATCCTGGTGATAGGCCACAGTGGTGGACAGTTGAGTGTGTGAGTGTTCTGGCGTCGGTAGTGGCTGCTTTTCTAGCCATGACTTTTACGAGTGCATTTTTATAGTGCTTTAAAAGAGTCTTGTAAAAAGCCGGTGGGTTGGGTTGTATTGTGTTTTTGTGCTGAGTTTGATCTGCAGCCGAAGAGAATCCTATAGGAGGACATCGTATTGTAAGAGGGAGCTGAACGTGTTGAATGCTTTTGTGGTCTGTTTGTGAGAGGTCCTTTGCCTCGGTTCTTCACGCCAATGTTTCCTGTCGCCGTTGAAGTGAAGCGGTGTTTGAATAGGCTTTGATTTCGACACGCATCATCGATTTGTCGATGCTGTTTCTGCTGACAGTTCCAGGTGCTCCAACGGTTCCAGGACGAAAGCCTAAACTGTGATCTGTAGCTTCTAACGCTGCTGCTCTGCCAGGTTGATATCCTTGGCTGCCTCTTGGGCCAGTTACAGTGAACTTAATCCCAACAGAGCCTTCTCTCTCTCTGGTCTTCTAGTGGCATCCAGACTTTGTTCTTGACATAGCATTTCTGGACGACTCCACTGACTTGACGCAGCGCTCGAGAATAAGCTGGTACCCTGCACTTAGCTTTTAAGTAGCGCCTCAGAAGTTTTGAGTTTACAGTTATGATTACGACCAGATGCTCTACCATTATCATTATGCGGTTGCATTATTCTGATGTGTTATGAGTATGTTATGGTGGTAGTTGTGACGTCTTTGCCGCATTTGATGAGACAGTCAGTTGAATTGAACCGTGTTCTCTTGCCAGACGTCTTGTGTGCGTGTATTTGCTGGCGTGATCATATCCCGCTTCCTCTGCTGTTGTCATGTGATTCTGAACAAACATGTCTTCATCTTAGAAAGACATTTTAGAAACATGCAGCCAAGCAGACGTGTAGTCTCTGTTCGAGGGGGGAGTCTGGGGGACCCGTCGTAATCCATCGATCGACGCGTTTTGTGCTGTGCAGAGGGGGGGGGGAAGCCGTAGACGTTTTTGGATGGATGAAAAAGTGTCCGTGTTCTTTGCAGAGCGTGATATCCGGCAGTTAGGCGCCCTGGCCTTTTCCTCTCATTTGTCCAGCTGAGTGGACGACGGGCAGCGATCGTCATTAGGCTGATTGTACAGGTGTTACACTGGCAGATTATGTCTTACCTGCAGCTCGTCCAATTCAAATCATAGTCATCTGATATCCGGGCAATCCCGTGGCTACCTTGTGGGGCACGGTAGCCGATTAGTTAGAGCGCTTGGCTTGTAACGCGAGGAGTACGGGTTCAAGCCTTCTCCCCTGAGACGGTTACTGTGGAGGGACCTTGAGCAGGTCCTTCGCCTCACGATTGATGCTTAGCCAATATGTAGTGGCGCTTAATAAATGCAGAACAACACCTTGGCCTGATCGAAACGTGCCCAGGAGCAATACTCCTTAGAGGATGGGGTAGGGTAGCATATATGGTACAGTAGGGTATGTTAGAATTGGGTATGTTAATAGGGTAGAGTGGAATATGGTATGGAACATGGTATGTTAGGGTAGGGTATGTTAGGGTAGAGTATGTTAGTAGGGTAGGGTATGTTAGGGTAGAGTATGTTAGTAGGGTAGGGTATGTTAAGGTAGGGTAGGGTAGGACGGGGTGATCGTTCATTTGTGGCATCCGTCTTTGAACAATAGTCGTGAGAGGATTGAGAGGGACTTGCGAACTCGTCCTTTGGAATCTTGGAAAAGTTGTAAATAGACTGGAGGGAACTTTGGAGCAGGAAGATACAGGGAGCAGGATGGAATCGGATCTCCCTCCTCTGGAGCGATTTCTGGTGAAGTTTCAACTGTAAACAAAACAAGACATGTTTTCGACACAAAACCAGAACAGTTTTTACCAAGACTCTTCTCTTTGATCTCACCTTAAGACCTACGTGTTTTACACCAGCAAGCTTATTCTTATGTCTATGTATGTACGTTTGTTTATGTGTTTGTACATTTGTATATTCGTATATGTATGTGTGTGTTTGTATATATGTATGTGTGTATGTGTTTATATATGCGAAATTTATATGGCACCTTTTAAGCACCTCTTCGAAGTGCTATTTAACTGACTTGCTGTCTGGATTGAACTGGATCTGTGAATCTGCATCGTTAGTGCCTCGTCAATGTCTGGATGCGTAGTTCATTCGTCATGTGGTGCTGTAGAGTCATTGGGTTAAAGCAGGTTAGAAATCTTACTCTTGCACTTACATTCTTGTGGTGGGGAGATCGGGCAGCGAGGGTGAGTACTGGCTTAGCCACCCACGTATACCAAGGCCAAGGAAATGAAGTCGCTAACGCTTTGTATCCATGGCTACGTCTTGAGAGTGTTGGTTGGCTTAATGGATTGGTCGTCGTCGTCTTCTGCATTTGGATGTTGGGTGTTGTCTTCTTCTTTGCTTCTTGTATGTCTAGTCATCGTAGTCACAATTGTCTATCAGTGGTGTTTCAAAGAAAACAGACCAATTGGTCCACCGGTCCTTGTGTCAGAGTCCACTGCCTGCCCCCCCCCCCCCCCGTTTTATGATCGGATCAGCGCCTACGACAGACGCGTTGTGTGCGTGTGTGTGCGTGCGTGCGTGTGTGCGCGTGCGTGTGTGTGTGTGTATGCGTGCGTGTGTTTCGGTGAATGGCTGTAGCCGCAAGTGGACCAGTTTTTATGTGTCAAGGTATCAAGGTGTATAGGTCGCCTTCTGGTTATTGGCCGCCGACGTCATCTGGTGATGAAGACAGATACTAGACTCAGAAATAGCATGACCTACGAACTTTGCTCGAGTTTCTCAGGAATCCAAATTCATCGGCTTCTGATCAAACTGGGCCAACTGCTGTCATCTGCACTTAAGGATTCTGTGGATGGTTAGTTGTTCCGCTGCGCTACCTGTTTCATGTGAGGATTGTCTGGTTTGTTTGTGCCGGGTGGAGAGAATCAGTCACAGAAGACACTGCTAACGGGTTTATGGTTGGCAGTGATTGGGAATGTGCCAGCACATTTCTTACCTTACCTCTGCCCTACCTTAATATACCTTACCTACCTTGTCACCTCATTGCCTTATTATCCCTTACCGTGTTTCTGCATTGCCTAATTACATCTTACCTTGTTTCTGCATTGCCTTATTATGCCTTACCTTTGCTGTGCCCTCCGTTGCCTTGCGTTGCCTTATCATTCCTCGGTAGCTGATGCAGTTGGGTCTTCGGAGGGGGGAGGGTGTGGCTGCAGGGTGCTTGCATTTAGGGTGAGTTAGTCTCTCTGACTTGTTTATCTGCTTCATATCAATGATCCGGTCCGTAAAACACGGGAACGGACGATTCAACATGCTCATGTGCAGCGCATCATGCACGCACGCACGCACCCAGGCAGACACACAGGCATAGGCGCAGGCAGACGCACAGGCAGACACTTATGTCGATGCGTGGCGGCTGCCAATCAGTGGGACGAACTGGTCTGCGCCAGATGTTCGTCAGATATTGTTTGTTTGTTTTTCCGGTTAAGTTGAAGTTCACGCATTTTGATTCTATAGTCATTGGTCGTCATTAATCTTAGGCACGTCCTAACTCGGTCTCGTAGATACACAGCCAGCCTTACACGGCACTCAGGTAGCAAGAACCCACCTAGCCATCGAACCAACCAGCCAGCCAGCCAGCCAGCTTGGTCGTGCCTCTATCCAGCCCATTGCACGTTTTGACTCTACGCCCTGTTTCTATTTGTGGACGGAGTTTGAAGCTTTCAACTAATCACAGTCGATTAATGGCTTCATCCGACACCTCGATTAGAATACAAATTAACAATTAGCAATTGTTATTGGACTGGGCCGTGCTTGGTTGTGTGTGTGTGTGTGTGTGTGTGTGTGTGTGTGTGTGTGTGTGCGCGTGCCTAGCCCTTTATCCGAGTCTAGGGCTGATTTGGCTTTAGGTTTTGTGCCTGGGGTTTTGGTTTAAGCTGTGCATTTGCATTTTGGGTTTATGTTTCGGGTTTAGGTTTAGGTTTGTGGCTGAGAATAGTTCTGATGTCGTGCAGTGTGATTGGTGTTGTCCAGTCAGTGATTGTGACTTAATTAATACACGCAGACATTTCTCGATGTACTGCTGCTGACGTGATGTGATTATATGGCTAGGTACAATGCCTCTGACACAAGAGCGATTTCTAGCGTTCAACGGGCAACGGTGTCAAGGATGTCACCCAATAAATTCACTGGAAAAAATTAGCAGGGTGGAAGCCATAAGGTCGCTATAGAAAAACGTCTACATTTACATTTTACTAGCGGAATTGAAAGTGTTATGAAGTTTGGTGATTGTATTTTTGGTGATTGTTTGGTGATTGTGTTTTTATAATTGCTTTGTGATCCAAAAACATCTGTTTATCCAACTGGCCTGTAGCCCTTGCTTAGGCAAACAAGAGAGACAGAGCCATAGGCAGAGAGAGAGAGAGAGAGAGAGAGAAGCAAAGAGTGCCTAGCATGAGCACAGAGTTCACTGACAGGGAGGGTATTAAAACGTAAACGTGAAATTTATGGTGAAGTTTGGAAACAAGTAACGGATATAATATGAAGTGGAAAGCGCAGATTTTGTATCCACATGTCGGCCAAATTGCGGAGCCATTTTTGTGTGTGAAGAAGAGACGAAATAGGGAGAAGAGTTTCAGCCGCCCATGGAGCAGATTCCACCGTCTGCTCTTTGCTCTTTGGACCGGACTTTGTTGATGTTTGGGCCACAGGTCAACAGTTTTCAGGCCTCTTTGAGATGACTTGCTACTATTACAGGTGGCGTTTTTTGAGCATTCTTTAAGGCATTCTCGTGCCCCTTAAAGCATTTTGGGTTTGTCGGGTTTTACCCACAGATATCAATAAATATTTGCTCATACTTGAGGTGGCGAGGGAGAAGACTGTCCGTGCTTGTCTGCCGAGGCAAAGAAAATAAAGTTGCAAAGACTTGCTATCCATGGGGTCTGTCTTTTGGGATTATTTTAAGGGGCTGTGCTGTTTACGGGGCGAATGAGTGACTTGTGTGGGATCCTTCTCGCCGCAGTCTCTTATTCGAATTCTATTTCTGAAGCTGAATGCTAAGCGAAGCCGGCGTTTTCCAGTTGATTCCTGAGTGGTGCGTGCTGCCGTCGGGATGAGTAAATTCAGGCTGCCCGCTCCCCTCTCCCCAGCGATGCCCTTAGCTGCAGCAGCCTTTGTCGATGGAGTTGTATCCGTTGATGATGATGATGATGACGACGACGATGATGATTCGTAGCTGAACTTGCCTTCAGCCTGTAGGCTGGGGAGGGGCGGATTGTGCGTTCAAATGTGTCTTGGTTTATTGTACGACCGGCTGACGGATCGGTTGGTTCTTGGACTCTTGGACTTGGGCGACCGCCAAAACTATCTCTTCTTATTCAGCTGATGGTGCTCGGGTCTCTTCCTCCTTCTCCTCCTCCTCCTCCTCCTCATCCTGTTTTTCTTCGTCTTTCTTCTCCTTCTTCTCTTCTTTTTCTTCTTCGTCTTTCTGCTTCTTCTCATCTTGTGGGTTGGTTGGCTTGGTTGATTGGTTTGGTTGGTTGGTTTGGTTGATTGGTTTGGTTGGTTGGTTTGGTTGGTTGGTATGGTTGGTTGGTTTGGTTGGTTAGTTTGGTTTGGTTGGTTGGTTTGGTTGGTTAGTTTGGTTTGGTTGATTGGTTTGGTTGGTTGGTATGGTTGGTTTGGTTGGTTAGTTTGGTTTGGTTGATTGGTTTGGTTGGTTGGTATGGTTGGTTTGGTTGGTTAGTTTGGTTTGGTTGGTTGGTTTGGTTGGTTAGTTTGGTTTGGTTGATTGGTTTGGTTGGTTGGTTTGGTTGATTGGTTTGGTTGGTTGGTTTGGTTGGTTGGTTTGGTTGGTTGGTTTGGTTGGTTAGTTTGGTTTGGTTGGTTGGTTTGGTTGGTTAGTTTGGTTTGGTTGGTTGGTATGGTTGGTTTGTTTGGTTTGGTTGGTTTGGTTTGCTTGGCTGGTTTGGTTTGGTTGGTTTGGTTGGTTGCTTAGCTAGTTGTCTGTAGCTAGACACTTAGCTTAGTAGCTTCTAAGTACCTCACAAAAGCACTGCCTAAATGGTGTTAATGAACGTTGTTCTTGTTCTTCTTCCTCCTCGTCGTCGTCGTCGTCTTCCTCCTTCTCTCCCTCCTTCTGTTCTGCTTCAGTAGAACTTTCGATTCTGTTTTCCTGTCCATGCTCTGGTTGCTGGCTTTGCTGGTTTTCTTCAAATGTTTCGCAGTAGACCTTGTTTCTGTCTGCTTGCAAGTTTAACCGAGAAACTGGTTATAGAGCGTTAATCTGGTCGTGTGAATGCATGCATGGACCCCATCTGAAGAAGACGACCAGTGGACCTGTTCTTAGTCGGTTCTTTATGTGATGGTAGTGAAAACGTCAGACACTTGGCGGTGAATTGGAAATTTGTGAAATAGTAAATCCCGGCGGCGGTGGTGGGCCATTGTGCCGCGACAACAGAGGCTGCTGCTAACGTCGACTTATCTTCTACAACTCGGATGGAATGGAAGTCGAGGCAGACGTAGGAAACTCGGCTTTCGAAATACACAGAAACTGTGATTGAAATGAAGAAATGCAGAAGAGAGATTTCCTGTTGATTTTAGTCGATTCTGCTGCATTTCGTTGAGTCTTGTGTGATACGTAGTTTGTTTTCGTCGACCCAGTTAGTGACCTATGGATGGGTGACCGACTGGCTGATTGGGATATGCCTTCTCTCTGTCTCTGTCTCTGTTGCTGCTTCTCTCACTCCCTCTCTCCCTCACTCTGTCTGTCTGTCTGTCTGTCTCTCTTACGGGTGTTTTGTAGTTGATAAGCAGTTCGCTCGTTGTTAGTGTAGCTGGAAGTAGTTGATTTCTACATCTGTCTCTGTCTGTCTCCCTCTCTATTTTGCTGTGTAAATAGTTGCAAGTGCTTGAGTTCTCTTTCTCCCTCTCGGTCTTTCTGCCTTTCCTGTCCGTCCTTCCGTAGGTCTGTCTGTTTGTCATTTTGTCAGATGGGGGTCACGTATAGGGTCGCCTGGCGGTTTGAGTCGTGTGTTGGTCTATTTCGGCCGTAGGTCTGTCTTGCTAGCCAGCCAGTCAGCGCTGTGTGGCTGTTATCGTGATGGTGATAGTAGTAGTAGTAGTTGTAGTAGTAGTTGTTGTGATGTTATGCCCTGCGACTCTCTTTGGTTTCTGTTGATTGATGAAAGTGCGTTTTCTGCTGTTGTATCGGCGGCCTACTCGCATTTGAGGGGGGGGGCCTCTGACGACAGCAGTCGGCTGTGCATCGGTGTGTGTGCGTGTGTGTTGATGGTTGTCTGTGTGTTTTTGCGGCGAAGGAGAGCCTTTTGGCGTCTCACTAATTCCAAAATACCCGATGCACTGCTCTCGTCTTTAGCTTTCTTCCCCTTCCTGGTCGATAGAACTGCGCAAGAAGGTGCCCTCATTACCCTTATTTACGCTCCACCCTCGAGTCACTTGCCTTCGTCTTTCGGAAGGACTCAGATTTCCATGATCTGCTGGATTTCACCTGACTTCTCCTATGGATTCTTAATTATTAGGTCGATGGTGCTATAGATATCTCTAGAAGTGATTGTGGCCAAGTCTTAGTCTCAGTCCTGAAGAGCTGCCGACTTTGTTTGCCCGTCTGCCGGCCGTTGAACGTTGAACATGCTCTGACACCAGATAGTCTGTCTACGAACGCTCTAGCCACAGTAGTGTCTGCTCCTGGCAAGCATTTATTATTGTTAAAATTGTGGTCTGAATAGGACTCAATCGGTATTCGATATATGACGGTATTGGAATCCGTTCAGACTGAAACTTACTTTAAAAAACCAAGACAAAGATGGACAACGAAGTTTGTCAGTCGTCATAAAAACACGACATCACTGGGTCGTTGTTGGTTTCCGTTTTAGGAAAGTTTTAGGGAATTTGTGATCGTTGAATTTGTGGTTGTGCGTAAAAGCGACGATCGATTTCTGACAATAGCAGTCGATTCATGTCCTGTACATCGTGATAATGATTAGATTGGATGAGATTAGATTTCCAGGGATCTTGTAGAAGCGTTTGTTTACGTTGTTGGACCTGATAGAATAGATTGGATGAGATTAGATTTCCAGGGATCTTGTAGAAGCGTTTGTTTACGTTGTTGGACCTGATAGAATGCGGTCGATGTAGACGTGTGAGAGGAGGATGATTGTTGGAGGAGAAGGATGTGATATATGGTCGTCCACTGAACAGACGCGAATGTCTTTCTCTGTCGGCGGCTGACTGTCAAGTCTTGTCCGTCGGTCGATCTGTCGGTCTGTCGGGCCAGCCGCCGACGCCACGTTGATTAATTGAACCGTGTCCGGAAACTGGTTCACTGGCGAGTCTGAACTTTCGAGACAGACAGACAGACAGACAGACAGACAGACAGACAGACAGACAGACAGACAGATGGAGACAGACAGACGGAGACAGACAGACAGACATGCCATTGTCTTCTAAGCCATCAGTCGATAGAAAGCAGAGGTGCTGTTGCAAGAAAGAAGCCGCCTCCGCCGCCGTCTCTCCTTGTTTTAAGAGTGACCGTCGCCACTTTAGCTGACGAGTAATTCATCGTCGTCGTCGTCGTCGTCAGAGTGAAAAGGGGTCAAAAAGGGGCTCAGTCGTTTACACCCTTCCGTAGAAACTTCTCACCAGCTTCAGTCCGACGTTGGACGATCATTTGGCCGACGCGCTAGCGCAACCACACCAGTCCAGCGCCTTTTTAAGCGGCCATCTAACATCGGTGTTCTCTTAGCGAACCTGAAAGGATGGAGGTCTGAGTGGGCGCCACGTATTCAATGGCCCATGGTCACCCGTCAGACTGCTGACTGGGTTTGATGCATCTTAGCTTCACTAAACCTTCTAGCATTTTATGATGCACATCATGCAACCTACGATCCTTTTCCTCCTCTTCCTCCTCCTCCTCCTCCTTATCATCATCATCATCATCATCATTGTGATAAATATCTTCGTCATCATGTTGAAACGTGCAGCGAATTGTCACCGAGTACCAGCAGTGATTGAGTGAGTCGTTGTCATCATCATCATCACGATCATGATGATGATGACGACTACGACGATGATGTTCTTTACCAGCAACCAGACTGCGTCACTCGATTATGGTTTCTTTTTCAGTCTGAGCGGCTGCCTCGTCTGTCCCTGTTAGTAACTATTGCTCATACATTTTAAGTTTTTGATGCTTTTACAAGAGATTAAAAACGATGAGGTTGGACCGTCAACTACATCCCCGTCGATTTAATGCTACAAAAGAACGTCCTGGAGTATCGTTCCACGGGTCGCCGTTGCTTCCAGGCCGTTTCTTTTCCGCCAAATTTCTCGTTTTTTGGTAAATAAAATTGTGTACAGGCAGGGATGAAAGTGGACAACCCTGGCTCCTGGTGAGCAGTTTAGTGGCGGGGGGCGCCTTTGAAGGGTTCGATTGATTAGGCTTAATAGGGAAGAGGGTGCTTCAGCCGTCTATTCACTTTCAACGACCAAAACAGGTTGACAACACGTTAAGACCATATGAAGCCGACATGATGTTTGATCAATCATCTAGGCTTCTGTCTGATGACAGTGTCTCAGACACCAACTACTCAGGACGTTGTTCAAAGAAGAAGACGAAGTCGATGAAGAAGATGATGATGAAGAAGAAGAAGCGGAGGAGACGGAGGAGGAGGAGTACTTGATTGAGCCTCCTCTGAGATGGTTACTGTGTAGGGACCTTGAACAAGTCTTTCACTTACAATTGGAAAAGTTGCCTTGCGCGTCATAAGCGCAGAATTGCGATATTATAGGCGTGCTTACTAACGCAATTGGAAGTTGGGGAACCAGCCTTCGACCTATATGCATAAGTGCACCGTTAATTAGAGCATTAAATGAGCCACAGTTTCCCATTGGTCAGTCATACACGCGAATGGCCCCGGAGAAGTTGAGTTGAAAATGTGCGACACGGTGGCATATCGATGACGCGTTTGGTCAATGGTTTTGGGTTCGACTCCTTGTAACGACCCTGGGCACGTTGTTTGCGCACACCGTGCCTCTGTAGCCAAGCAGTATAATCTAGTACCGGCGTAAGCTGGGAAGTAGACGGCAAGACCTACGATGGGCTGGCCCCGTGTCCAGGACCTTGGGCTTCGTCCACTGCCCGCTCAAGGGCCTGAAGAACAGGAAACGAGGCCTGCCCTACGTCTCATTTGTAGGATATGTGATACTTTACTTTGGTTTACGGTGGCCGTAGTTAATCAGATCTTGTCTGTTGTTTGCAGTGTGTCCTACGAGCTGTAATTCGAGCAATGCCTGCTACGCGACCAACATAACGGGGCATTGGGAGACGAAATGCTGTCATGCGCAGTGCAGTGGTGGATGCAACGGTCCTCTCGATTCCGACTGCTTTGCTTGTGCAAACATTTTCTACAAAGGCAGATGTATCCCGAATTGTCCACCAAACACCTATGAGGTCTGTCGCCAAAGAGTCTTCTCACTGGGGCTTGGTACCAGATTGGATAGAGCGCTCGGCTTGTAACGTGGAGAGTACGGGTTCGAGCCTCCTCCCTGAGACGGTTACTGTGTAGGGACCTTGAGCCAGTCCTTCACTTGCAATTGCTCAGCGCCACCGATTGATGCCAAATCGTTAGATACTGGTGCTTAATAAATGCAGGAATAATAATAGTAATAATGATCAGTTGATCGTCTCGTAAAGCGTGAGTAAGTAAGTAATGTATTTGTTAAAGCAGAGCCATGGTCAAAAATCGTATACCATTGGAGAAGTCCAGTCAGAAATCCAATAGGTCAGCGAAACTGGCTCCTTGACCGGCTGACTGACTGACTGACTGACTGATGGAGCTGAATTGGGTACTGTTTGGTGTGTGTGTGTGTGCATGCATGTGTGTGTGTCTGGAACCGGATGTGGCAGGCAGCAAGGAGGAAATGAAGACAGCCAGTGGAAAAGACCATAGTTATCACTGGGCTCTAATTATTCGTTATGGACTGCTGGATTTGAGCACGTGGACAGGAAGTCCTTTGCCTGTCTCTGTCTGTTGCACAGTGCAGGTGACTGACACTTCCGGCGCTTGTGGATATGCACTGGTTAACCCTGAAGAATCATGTCCCGTTTTCTGTTCTTCCTCCCAGCCCATCCAGTGCATTGTTGATATGCAATGCAGTATCATTTTGAAAAGACCATTGATTGATGATGGTACTACGATAGCGGTGCTATAGAAGTTTCTAGGTTAGACTGGACAGTGATGTCATTTTGGAATAATCTTCCATGGAAAATGAAAGCACTTCTGCCGGCGCAGCTCAGGAATTTTTATTCTCAGAGTTCCTCCCCTTTGTCTCACTTGTGGGATATGGGATGCTTTACTTACTTATCGTAAGTCATATCTTTTTTGAATCTATTATAAGAACCATGCTGCAGTTCTACTAAGAGCTTCTCAAAAGGCGCTATATAAGTATTCATATAATGACATACATACCTACTTACATGTATACATACATTACATATATACATACATACATACATACATACATACATACATATGTATGTATGAGGAAACTGGGTTTGACACCTATAAGTGCTCAGTAAATGCTCATTGGTGTGGCTTCTACACGCATTGTTTGTTTTGATCTTGTCTAGTTTCGCAGCCGACGTTGTGTGGTTGAGAGCGAGTGTCGAGCAATAGTAAGGAGGTTGTCGGCGTCACAGAAGGATGTCTTCTGGAAGCTGTACGATGGAAAATGTGTTGCAGAGTGTCCACGTGGTTTCACGGAGGCGAAGGAAGACCGCAACAAGTGCGAAAGGTGCCAAGGCCACTGCCCAAAAGGTAGCCAGTGCAAAATGACATCGACAAGTATACATTAGACAACGCAAAGTACCGTCTATGTGCATTCCCTGTACATGCGGGATCAGCTGCGCTGTCGAAGTTAAGATCCCCAATGCTGTTACATAACTCTTCGGCCGGTTGTGCTCCGTCCAGTTTTAGAAAGCTATTTGGTTCAGTGTCATCCTTACCTGAGCGCAGGTCTCTTTGCTCAGCAAACACGGGCGATCTGTTTGGTGGTCGGATTCAGTTCGAATTCTTTGAGACAGCGACGTGGAATGCACAAGTTGATGCTTGCATTCACCAGTGTATCTAAAGCTTTTTAGGATCTCACAAAGGGTCATTCCATGTCAAATCAGCCAGTGGTGTACACCACACCATCTTGGATTTTAATGAAATTTGACACATTTTCTATTAATAGACTTAAGTAATTTCTGAAAATTTTACTTGATTATCTTAAAAACTGTTGGGATTACAGAAGTTTAAACGTTTTGGCCATTTTGTGACTTTGTGAAAAATTGCATGATTCGTAATTTTTGTCTTGCTATTAATCCGCAAGTAACAGGGATAGAAGCGAATTGGTTTTGTCCAGCGTGTTTTATTTGTTTGTGTTTTGAGATAGCGTTGACCCTTATTGGTTAGTCTCTGTCTTTTCCGTTTGTTCAGTGTGTGGCGGCGTAATTGTCGACAACGTGGCAGCCATGCAGCAGCTGAAGGGATGCACCATCATCAACGGAGCCCTCGAAATCAATCTTCGTGGTGGAGGTACGTTCTACCAATCGTCTTCTTCTGAAGGCCACCCAACCTTCTCTGTCAGTCCGTCTCTGTGTCTTTCTCTTAGGGCTATTCCGTGTGAAATCAACCAATTTCCTAACATTTTCCCACCTTCAACCTTAGATTTGGCTGGAAAATTTCTCCAAGTGCCTGTCCGCCATTTTGAGGCACAAATACAAAATTTTATTATGATATGTCAAAATTTGGTTTAGATATACCATCTTAAAGTGAGGTGGGGGTAGGCGAAAATTGGTATCCGATTTCGCGAAATGTTCTCTGAGGCCATATTCAACATGAAATAACTCCAGAAGTAGAGGGGGGGTAGAGGCATGAGGTTTTCACTGTTGTATTCAGAAAGTGACTGGTGACCTAATGAGCCTATTACAATGACTGTGCCTTGAGTAGAGACTTTAGAGGACAGCTGTCAATATGCCATCTCAGAAATCGCAAACTGTATTTTCTTCAGTTTGCCTCACCAATATGACGAAAATGCAGGCTGCAATTTTTTTAAAATCTTTTCATATTCTGATTTAGCAAGTAATGGGCTCCTACTGGATGTATTTTACTTTGATGTTTTATTTACAAATGAAATCATACTGACATGCTAAACTTGGTCAAACTGATGAACGGGGGTCAACTTCACCAGCTGATATTGGGAAACTGACAACTGGGATCTACCTGAACTTCATATTTCTGAAAAGTGCATGCATTGACCTTTCTGGTGATACAAATTTGATTTTGGTGCTCAGAAGCAATCAGGAGCAATGCTTTGTTGAATATAGCTCTATTTTCGATGTCGCGACTAACCCGTTTTGGTGCAACAAAGTAATTCTAAGTACTTAAGAACTTTTTAGAAGTATGTATCAAAGAAGTAAACAAGCACAAAATTACAAGCATACAGTGTAAACTGTAGAAGTCTAGAGCTACTGATCAATAGTGTTTGTGTGCACTGTGTCCAACTTAGTTCAGTCACACGCGAACGCTAGCATTAAAAACGAGACTGTGCAAAGTTTTGAAAGAGTTTCTCTGTGTTTCTCATTGTGTCCTCATCATATTGATATTGACGACCACTTGATGTAGTTGACGGAGCTGGGATAATGCAAAGTATGTGATCCAGTGGAACCCAGCATTCGTCCTTCTTTCTTGGCCACTGAAATGCTCCAGAAGATCCAAATGACCTCATAAAATTAATCAGCACATCCTGCTTGTCAGCATCCTTGTCAACAATAATACCAATGTACCATGCCTCATCATAAACAGCTGCAACATATTTCCCTGGCAAACACAGCTGACCCATAATCCGCTGCATTTGTTGCAAGTGGACCAGCAGGACTCATCAATGTCCCTACTCTGTCTGATGATATACGAAACATTCTTAGTTGCTGTCCATCAAGTGGTATGAAGCAGTGATGACTTCTTGTGCCTGCTATCAGCTTGGCTCCAGAAAATCTTCTTTCTTGAGCATCTGTTGATTCAAGAACATCGATTTTTGGAACAAAGAAGAATTTGATGCCTCTGATGTTTGTCTGGGCCCACTGATACAGTTGCTGTGGTGTCAAAATATGGTTGGTCTTGATAGCTTGCAAACTTGCTCGTGCAGCTAGGCGCTTGACGGTGCCACCTATGCCATCACATGGCGATTTTCCGTGACTGGTGGCAAAAAAGTGCCATTCTGCTGTGATGTTTGAAGTCCTGTTGGTGATGCAAAAGGTTGCAGAAGTTTTTAAAGTTCTTATACTGGCTGGCAGCACCATCACTAAAGTACATAATATGCTCAATGTTTGGCATTGTTTTCTGAAATGAAGCTGAGAACAGCCCGAAGAAAAACATGAACAGTGATAGAATCATGCTGCAGGCAGTCACTGATGACACAGATACTGAGAGTATTGAGAGCATTATCTTTCATGTAGTAGACTGTGAAGGGATGCAGTGTTGCTTGGCTGTTGTTCCAGTGGTGTCCTTGGATCGCATCCTGTACAATAAACGAGTAATTTTCAGCAAAATCCAACAATATTATAACAGAATTGTCTTTTAGTGTGGTCTTTGAAGTTGTAAGGAATTCAGCTTGGGGACTTTGCAATGAAATGATGAGATGTGAGCAACTCCATCTGTTTCAAGAGTTCTTCAATGAAGAATGCCACTGTCATCACTCCTTGACCACAATGTTGACTCCATAATCTGCTTGTTCCCACTGCTTGAAATTAATTGTATCTTCGTCATCCATGTCAGCTTCAGAGAACAACGATGCGAGGAAAGTCAGAAAAGCCCTTCACTCCAGGACATGCATCACACTGGTGGATCATGCAGTTGCGAGAGTGGATATCACAAACCACTTTTGACATGAGGTCCTTGTAGTCCTTAACTCCCAATGATTCAAGTGCATATACCATCAACTTAACGTTTTGATGAATGGCACATACACATACTGAATGAGCGCCTTTAGATCCAACTGTGACACACCATCTGGGTCGCAGTTCACAGAATTTGGAAATTCCTAATTTTGTAGTCAGGTTCGTTAATACGGAATTGCTCGTACATTTCTTTTAAGTTGAGCAAAAGCAACCTTTTCTGCTTGTGAACTTTTTGACCACTGATTTTAACACTGACAAATTCTTTCTGACCTGGACACATTCGAGATACTTCATCACTTTCATAAAAGCTGATAACCTTCTCTAGAGTTTCTTGTGAAAGCCGTTTTCCTATCTTCGGAATTGTTGTAGTCTGGTAGAATACCATGAGTCTTGTGGAGACACCGAGCTTGCTTAACCATATAAGCAGACACTCCAAATTCTGCCACAGTTCTTTCAATAGTCCAGCTCTGTGGAGCCAGTGTTAAAATCATCAGTTTATTTTTCTTTGCTTCCGTGGAGGACATTTTTGTCTTCAATTCAATCACAAGCTGATTTAAATCTTTGCATCCTTGACAAAGACACTCTGTGCTTGTGCTAGCAGCACATGACAGTTCACTGGGTGGAACATGTAGACAAGCCGACACATGAGAAACTGCAGCTTCTTTTACTTCTTGTGATTTTCTCTTTGCATAGCTGACTTTATCTCGCCTACTAACTTTTCTTGATTTTAATGGAGAAAAGCCAGCATAAGTCAAAGTTCTGTTCACAGTCCTCAACTTTGGCCTCTACCATACTTGACAGCACTTGTTGACCTTCTTTTGAGGTACTTGCTTCAAAAAGTACACAACTCCATTTCAGAATCAGATTCTTCACTTTCAGCATCAGCCTGCTTTCGACAGACAGAGCACAACTTTTGGCCTGGACGAACATCATTTCCCGAAAGCTTGCTGACTTTGTCTGCAGTTGTGATGTCCATATGCCTCAGAGATTTCTTTCGACTGGAGCCAGGGTGTAATTTAAAAGGATCACAACATGCCCTCTGAAGAAAAAGTGTATCGCTGTAAATATATCTGCTCGTGATGATGACAGACAGGTCATTTCAGGAAACTGGATTATCCAAACAAATTCTTTCTCTCTATACTGCACAATGTGTGTTTTCTGGGGTCTGGTTCGAACATACGACACAAAACATCCTCTAAACAAATAGCAAGTTTTATAGAGGTACACATAACAGTGAAAAATGAATAATCACATAATTAACAGCCAAAACTAGACATGGATTCTGGTTAGTCGCGACATCGAAAATAGAGCTATATTCAACAAAGCATTGCTCCTGATTGCTTCTGAGCACCAAAATCAAATTTGTATCACCAGAAAGGTCAATGCATGCACTTTTCAGAAATATGAAGTTCAGGTAGATCCCAGTTGTCAGTTTCCCAATATCAGCTGGTGAAGTTGACCCCCGTTCATCAGTTTGACCAAGTTTAGCATGTCAGTATGATTTCATTTGTAAATAAACATCAAAGTAAAATACATCCAGTAGGAGCCCATTACTTGCTAAATCAGAATATGAAAAGATTTTAAAAAAATTGCAGCTGCTTTTCGTCATATTGGTGAGGCAAACTGAAGAAAATACAGTTTGCGATTTCTGAGATGGCATATTGACAGCTGTCCTCTAAAGTCTCTACTCAAGGCACAGTCATTGTAATAGGCTCATTAGGTCACCAGTCACTTTCTGAATACAACAGTGAAAACCTCATGCCTCTACCCCCTCTACTTCTGGAGTTATTTCATGTTGAATATGGCCTCAGAGAACATTTCGCGAAATCGGATACCAATTTTCGCCTACCCCACCTCACTTTAAGATGGTATATCTAAACCAAATTTTGACATATCGTAATAAAATTTTGTATTTGTGCCTCAAAATGGTGGACAGGTACATGGAGAAATTTTCAGCCAAATCTAAGGTTGAAGGTGGGAGGGTCTGGTTGATCTCACACGGAATGGTAGTCATTCCATGTCAGTCCGTCTCTGTCTGTCTCTTAGTCATTCTATGTCAGTCCGTCTCTGTCTGTCTCTTAGTCATTCTATGTCAGTCCGTCTGACTGTGTGCTTTCAATTGGGCATCTGACTCACTCACTTGCTCACTTGCAATCAACTCACTGTTTGATTGCCTGCAGATGTAAAAAGTAAGTAAAGTATCCCGTCTTCCACAAGTGAGACACAGAAGAGGCGCTCATTTACTTTTCTTTAGGCCCTTGAGCCAGCAATGGACGAATCCCAAGGTCCTGGACACGGGGTCTGTGCATCACAGGACTTGCCGTTTACTTCTCAGCTTATGCCAGCACCAAATCACACTGCTCAATGACAGAGGCATGGTGTGCACAAACAACTTGCCCAGGGTCATTACACGGACTTGAACCCGCAATCGCATAATTCTTTGATGTCATTCAGGTCTAAACTTAAGACCCATCTGTTTCAACTTGCTTACCCACCGTAGCCTAGCTCCTGGTTTCTCTGATCTACAGGAACTCAACCTATCGTCTCCAACAGATTATGATTTTGGATTGCAATTTTGACTTGAAACGACCAGCGATTGATGCCTTGGGCATTATGATAATGCCGCTATAGGAGTCATTAGATTAGATTTAGATTGACTAAACGTGTTTTCGATAGACACTGTGACGCTGCCGATGACTGTTGTTGTTACGATCCTTCTACTTGTGTTTAAGATTCACTAGCATCTGAACTGGAGGAGAACCTGGGAATGATCGAAGAAATAACTCATTACCTGAAGATCGCTCGATCGTATGCACTCATCTCCCTTCGCTTTCTCAAGAGCCTTCGTGTCATCCATGGGACTCGTCTACACAATGAGAAGTCTGTTTCACCATCATGCACTTCAGAAAAACTTCTCATTTAGCCTTGGTTTTTCTTTGTGATTTTATCCGAATTTTGCATATTTTATGCAGGCTGTTTCTGATGCCTCGTGCTGTTGGCTTAAGTTGTCTAACGACATTCTATTGTATTACTAATACTAGCACGGAGCAGTGTTTTTAGCGAACCTCTTACATATCCCAAAAGTTACAACAATTTACAGAGAAACTTCAGCTGCGAAAAATTTCTGCTGAGATTGCCGATTGATCTTAACTGTTTAGCGGTTATTTCAGTGTTGACGTGAGATGGACTGAGGTCTTGAATCGGTGCTGCCGTTGGTTTTTAATTTGTGATCTATGCTGTATTTCAGCTGATTTTAAGCATTTATCGAATGCTGTATAATAGTCAGGTTGCAAATATTTGTCCAAGGTAATAATAGCAAAACCTAAGCAGTTCACTGATAACTCAACGTCCAGTTTCAAGGCGGGTGCGCTGTTGACTTTTAAACGTGTAAACAGTAGCTTTGCTTGAGATAGTATCTGTGCAAATGCAAAGTCCTGCTGTTTCAATTTGACTAATATTAGTTTTTGCCGATATATTAATTCTATTGCTTTGTCAACCACTTTTGTAGGTTTGCGTTCTTCGTTCTTGACAACCAGAACCTGCAGGACATCTGGGATTTCGAGACGCATCCGAACTTGACAATCGCCAATAATAATGGCACCGTCTTCTTCCACTTCAACCGGAAGCTCTGCATGAACATAATCGATCAGTTTGTCGACTCCCTTGGGATCCGCTCCCGGATTGAACCAACAGACATTTCAGAGACGTCCAACGGCGATCAAGTGGCATGTGAGTGAAGATGCGTTCTCACTCGACTTTCTTAAGAAAGATGCTTCTGCTTAGGTCAATTCCTGCATAACTCTGTCTCTGTCTGTCTGTCTGTCTGTCTCTCTCTGTCTTTGTATCTGTCTCTCTCACTTTCTCTCTATCGCTCTCTGTCTCTGTCTGTCTGCATCTCTCATTCAGTCTCTGTCTGTGTTGGTCTCTCTCTCTCTGTCTCTCTCATTCTCTCTTGTCTATGTATCTGTCTCTCTCTCACTTTCTCTATCTCTTTCTGTCTCTGTCTGTCTGTCTCTCTCGTTCACTCTCTTTGTCTCTGTCTGTGTCAGTCTCTCTTTCTCTCTTGTCTCTCTCATTTTCTTTCTGTCTCTCCCATTCTCTCATTTTCTGTGTGTCTGTCTGTGCAACCCTTTTGAGAGATATCTGGGTTGAGCTCAGTTGTCATTTGTTGTGGTTGTGTTTGCATATAAGCCAAACATTCTCCCACTTGAGGTCTTTTCTTATGAGGCGTTTCTATGATGACTTATCTGTTCACTGTTTACTGCTTAAGGCTGTAGTGATGAAACTGAGAAAGAAATGATTAGCCTGAAGCTTTGATTGACAGGTAGAACCTTTGATTAACAGGTAGCACAGAATCTGTGGAGCTGATTGTGACTCACATTACGCCGACGTACGCCCTCATAAAGTGGAAGAATTACACGGCGAAGGACCCTCGGACGCTGCTCAGCTGGGTCATCAACTACCGCCAGGCGTGAGTAGATTTTGCTCAGTGCTGCATATTTATTTAGCCCCTCCAGAAACGGTCTGACCTCTCTGAACTCTGAACACAACTAAAACCGCTGATTGCAATAAGAAGAATCATTCTAGACTTGTGCGTTCTTATCCTTCCTTTGGGCAAGTTGTTAACCTTCACGTGTTTGTCATTCTGACCGTGTTTAGGGTAGGCTGCCTGAACCGGTCTTCGTCTGACCAGGGCTCAAAAGTCCAGATTTGCCGATCAGTTGCGTCACTTTTATTCCATACCATAGATGGCGGGATCGGCTGGGCTGACCAGGATGCATCTTCATCTAACAGCTGGGTTGGGGTGACGACTGGGTGGCGGCTGTCGACCCCCGCCGTTTTGACCATCGACAGAAATGACGTGTTGTGTCCAAAAGCGTCTTTCTTTTAAGCCAGTTTCTTAGTCTTCCAAGTCTCAACCGTTGCTATAGGAGGAGCTTATATTGAGACAGACAGATGGAGAGAGACAGATGGAGGAAGGGAGAGAGGTAGACAGACAGACGGAGGGAGAGAGAGGGAGGAAGGAAGAGGGAGGGATGGAGGGAAAAAGAGAAGCAGTGAGAGTGTTATGCAGGAACAGATATAAGGGCAGGTACAAAGGGAGGAAGAGGCAGACGAAAAGAGAAGCAAGTCATTTCCTGTATGTGGGTATTCATAAAACAAAACATTGGCCAAGAATGAATTTTTTTGCGATCCTATATTTAGACCGAGTAATAAAGCGTTCTACAACTGGTGTTAATTGCAAAGACGAGACATATTTGGAGTGCGTCAGTAAAGCATTTTCTTTGCTTCTTTTCCTCTTGCAATGAGTTCTTCTTGCAAAGGATTTGTCGTCAATGTAGCGTCGCTGCTGCTCTGGAGGCATTCAGAGTAGGAACTTGGCCAGCGCCAGTTAAAAGATTCGTCATATAGCTGAGAAATAAATGTGAGAAACTCTTGGGATTTTGGTGATGAAATAGAACTGAAAGTTTTGCCACCATAGGACTATTTGCCACGTCCTACTCTTATGAGTAACCCAACAGAAGTTTAGAATTTACGTTTCAGTTCATCATCATCATCTATGGCTAACCCTGCTTTGGAGCGTTGCTGTTTCCACAACACGCTGCCAGCCATCTCTGTTCTGGGAACGTCTCCAGGCCGTGTAGTCTGAAATTCAGTGGATGCAGGTCGGACTTCACCACTCTTTTCCATATGTGGCAAGGGTGCCTGGCTTGTCTCTTGCAACCTCTTGGGGGGGGGCAGATATCATGGCTCATAGAGTTTTGGAGCTCTGGCAGAGTCCTGTATGCTGTCGCAACATGCAAGGTATCCAAGCAGCTGGGGCCTTCTTGTTTGGATCAACTCCCTCAGAGGGAATGAGGCGATAGACCCTCACGCTGGCGACGTGAGCCACGTAGGGAATGTGCAGGACGTGCGCATGGACGTTGAATTTTTTGCGGGTGGACAGTCATCATTGTAAGTGTGCATTATTTGTCGTATTGCGTGAGAATTCAAAACGTCCGGGAAATTGTCTACAGTGGCCGTTAATAATCCGTCGACATATAACTTTATCATTCCGTATAGGACACTTTTGCGAGCAATGGGACACACCCTTACACCACTTGGCTTGATAGGTCGACTCTAAAGAGAGCAGATTCCCACTAAATTCAACAAACTCTTACCTGTCAGTGACCTGTGAGTTGTAGTCCGTTTTAGGTCGAAAAAACTTAAAACTCATCTGTTTCAACTTGCTCATCCACCGCAGCCTAGCTTCTGGTTTCTCTGACGTGTTGGAATTCGACCCAGCTTCTCCAACGGATTATGATTTTGGTTGTGATTTTGTCTTGAGGCAACCATCGATTGATGCCTTGGGCATTAAGATAATGGCGCTATAGAAGTCATTAAATTAGATTAGTTGAATAAATATTACAGAAGTCTGCTGTTGAAGAGAGATCTTCCAATAACTGACTTGTTTCTGTTTGATAGAAATGATGGACAAAATGTGACGATGTACAGCTCCAGAGATGCCTGTGGCACGGACGTGTGAGTTCTGGTTACTTGGCACTGGTTTTCTAAGCAGTGCTTTTCCCTCTTGATTTCTTCCTAATTAATTTGACTCACAATTTACATTGACAGCTTAGTTAACAACAATTTACGAATTAATCAGCAAATCAGTGGAAACCATTATGATGCAAACTTTCGGCAATTTCACAAAAAACTTACGTGATAGAGAAATTCCGTGTTTATTTCTAAAATCAGCAACTGGAAAACTGCTAGAATCACGAAAATTTATTAACGAAGAAAAAATCAGGTTGACCATTAAGAGATTTGTTTTTTCATGTCGATATTCCTAGTGAGTCTGTTAAATAGGTTAAGGTTAATGTAATGATTTATTTGTTATCGTAATTTTAATCTTGAGATTTCTACAGCGCCCAACGAAAGCCAAGTCATGGGAACCAGCTTATTCACAGGTGCTCAGTCAAGACAAAATCGATTGGCTAAAGGGTTTAGTTCCAGGTCAAGATCCAGGAGTCAGGCAGTGACATTCGGACGGCTATGGTGAATGGTGCTTGAAATTGAAGCAAGAAAGATAAAGGAAGAGGAAGAATCAGGATAGGATTTTTGGAAAAGAAATGTTTTCAGTCTTGAGTGAAAGACCAGTGCAGAAATTGCAAGATGTGCAGTGTTGGTGAGTTCGTACGATGGATGTGTTTTCAAAATGTGCTATGTAAGTGTTCAAATCTGATACAGGTGCCATTATGAGAGGCTGCAGAAAAATGGTTTGGATCAACTTGTAAATAGCTGGTTGATTTATTTCCTTCTGAAATTGCTTCAAGTCATTTCCTATTTGGTGTGGTTTTCAGTTGGAAGACGTCTGATGTCAAGTTGGACCCGGATCCCAAAGCCCCAGTCGTTGCCTCGATCCTCTACAACCTGGAGCCGTTTACCAGATACGCCGTTTACGTTCAGACGTACAGCATTGCAACGGTGAAGGTTGGAGCAATGAGCCCGATCATCTATTTCACAACAAAATCTGAGAGTAAGTGACACTTGGCACCTGCAGATTTCGTTGATAGGTTATCAAAAATTTTTTAGACAAGTTTTGTCGATTGGCGATCGTTGGTTTAGCTTAACTTTGGTTTAGATCATCGGTTTAGTATAACTTTGGTGTTTAACTGTTTTTTGCATAGTGCCTGTAGCTTGGGCTTTCTCTTGGCCAGGTGGATGCCAGATGTTCAGGCAGATTTCTCTTGCACTTTGCCATCTGTGTAGATGGCAGCTGAACTCCTGTTTCCATCCTTTCTTTGAACGCTTCTAACTCCATTCCACTATTCCACTATCCTAGACTGTTGCATTCTTCTGGAACTGGCTTATTGCTAGAGTCAAAGTTTCAGTGAATTGGGGTTCAGTTGCTGTGTCCCCCGTATTTGGAATCATCTTCCCTACTCGCCAGGACGAAGAAACCTTTTAATTCGCTTGTCATGAACTACTGTTTTATGCTGGACTTTGCAAGACTCCGTCTTTGCACCCGACAAAGATTGACCCACGCCTAAAATTCAGACTTGCTTTGCACGCCTAATAAATGCTTTAAAATAAACAAATGATGGCATGACTTCTTTCCATAGCAGTTAGTTTCATCACGGCTGATTTCTGTTGTGTAGTGCCGTCTCCAGTGCGTGATATCACTGTCGATGCAAAGTATCCGGGGGAGTTGCACGTGTCTTGGAAGGAACCAGCAAATCAAAACGGCAACGTGACTCACTACTACGTCTACTGGCAATCTCAGTCTCTGGCAGTCGACAAATTCGACCAGAGAAACTACTGCAAAGACAGTGAGTCTTTTTCAATATTCCACCACATCACTGACTCTTCGATAGCTTTTGTGAAGCGCTTGTTTAGAGTTGGTGGCTCATTGGTTGAGAACTCGCCTTGATACTCATACTGTGCAGGTTTGAACCTTCCCCGAAGCGGTTGCTGTGTTGCGATACCTCCGTGCACCACTGATGCGGCGGTGTCTTTGGATTTTAAGAAGTAAATGAGTGAATTTGCTGTCGTAAGCCTAAGGCGCATGGACTACAGGAGTCTTTCGTTTGATGAGCTGCCTGTGGCCGGAATTTTCTGGGTGAATATCTTGGATGGAGACGAATTGATGAAGTTCTGTATAGTCGATGTCTGTTATGAGCAGTTGATAGAATGGATTGCTAGCTGTTGTTGAACATGTAGATGTAGATACAGTGTTTGTCTGCATAACGCTGTGTGTGTGTGTGTGTTGCTAACTGTGCGCTCTAGTGAGGTTTTATGTCGAATTTGCATGGTTGATATGTTTCTCTTTGTCTCCAGAGCTGCGTCTGCTGGGAAAGTCAAAGGAAACAATTATCATTCCGAACGGAAAGAACTCATCAAGCGACGACGGCAGGTGCTGCAGCTGCCCCAAGACGAAGACGGAGATTAACGTCGAGGAAACAGAACGAAGATATCAGATCGAATTTGAAAACTTCCTCCACAACTCGATCTATCGCAAACCGTAAGCTGTTTCCCAGATTTCTAACATTGGGCCGTTTGTTTAGTTGGTGCCGGGCCCTTGGGTTAGAATGCAACCAGTGCTCTGCAAGGTTAACTAAATGAGGTTGACTTCAGGTAAGCCCATTAGGGGGTACCAGGCAAAAGATAAATGTAATGGGGATATACGTGCTTACATGCCTCCACAGAAACACCTCAGAAGCATAAGGGTAAAGTTGACACAGTTGTTGACTTGCCTCCAGAGTAACTCTTCAGAAGGGGTGTCCTGAGGTAGTTGGATTAATTACTTGATTGAGTGGCCAAACACTTGAAGAAGCAGATGAACCTGGGTCAGGATTGCTGGTTTTGATAAGAATTTTGCGCTTCTATAGGCAGTCGAAATTTGTAGTCTTACCCTTTTAGTCAGTTTCAGATTAACACGAATCAGTACCCAAGCCATATGAATAAATGGATGAATGGGTCACTGTTTGCCGTGTTTCTGTGCTCTTGGGATCAGCCGGTGTTGTGGTGTTGTCCGTCCGTCTGTCTGCATCTGTTTTTGTTTTCTCTCTCTTTTATCAGGCTAAGTGTGGACAGCACCAGTCTTCTGACGAAGGTCATACGTAAGAAGCGCAGCACTTCGAGTGGAAAGATTCACTCGTCGCGGAAGAAACGGTTCTTACTGAACCAGTCAGACATTGAGAACTTTGCCAAGAGAAATCCGGAGGTGTACAAGAGCCTCCTGCAAAACCACAGCGAGCTGCCGAACGCGACGACTGAAGGCGGTGGAGCGATCGATGGAGGACCGGATTTCGTGGAAACTCACGAAGCGGCCATCGTTTATGGAAAGACGGAAATCATTCTGACGAACCTCAAACACTTCCAAGAATACAGCATCGAAGTATGCAACATGCAAATGGAACTTTGCTTATCAGTATTGTATCTCGTCAGCTAATCTAATTTGGCTTAATTAGTCCCTGACAATTAACACAAAGCTCAGTCTACAGTAAGTGAAATCTTGACTATGAGGAGGACTTTGGCAAACATTTAAAAGGCATTTGTCATTGGAATACAAAAAACTAGCTGCAAAGTTTGAGGAGCTTAGTTGGGTTTGAGAGCCAACCAGGGGGTGATGTCAGTCTTGAGGCTGACGATAAGTTGTAGATTTCTAGGCAGATTTGTTTGGCCTTTGGAGCAAAGCAAAAGTTTTAAATCAGTATTTCTTTTGTTGTTTGGCCTTCGCTTGGTTTGCGTTATTTGGTTGTTGTTTGGTTGCTGAGTTGTTCTCGGTTATTGTTCACTGATATCATTAATGTGACTGTTTGCCTATGAATTGTGATTGCCAGGTGATTGCATGTCACGAATACATAGATGAAATGGATGACAAACTGTGTAGCAATCGGGCCATCATTTCCGGCAGAACACTTGCTAATGGTGAGCTGCCTTGACTGCTGTTGCTACCTTTAGTACTACTACTACTGCTATTACTACTACTGGTAGTAGTAGTAATAGTATTGTTGATATGCTTGTTATTCCTGTTGTTATTATTTTTTCTACCTGAGGTATATATGATCCCTCAGGAATTCAAAAATTAGGGGAAGCGTTCGTAATCGTAATCAAAAACTTATAAAGCGCCACTTCAAGATAAAACTCATCAGAGGCGCTCCCGGCCCAATTTCCCATGACTAATGGGGAATAACACGGTCTTCAAACGCTTGCGGAAAAGAGAGGGAGGAAGAGAGAGGAATTCCCGCCTAATGTCACCAAGCAGGTTGTTCCATGAGGCAGGGCCAACAACGGCAAAGGTGCGATGCTGTGCAGTAGTAGTGCGAGCCATAGGAACTACCAGGTCTCCCTGGACTGCCAATCGCAGCAGTCGGCGGCCAGGGACAGAAGAAACAGGGACACAGAGTTCCCTTAGATAAATAGGTGCACTACCAACAAGGCAGCTGCGCACAAGGGCCAGAATTTTAAACTGGAAGCGTTATTCTAGGAAGGCTGATTTTTCCCACCGATGGCTTTCGGTGGGAAAGGTGCTGCAAAAAGCAACTACATTGAAGCACTAGATGGTCATAGATGGGCGCTGATGTAGGAATGTAGTTTCCTATTATCTCTCAATATCTGTGCCAGGCATTGGCCGAGGAGGTTGATTATTAATATTATTGTTGTGGTTATTATTATTGTTATTGTTATTACTGTTTGGCATACAGTTATCTACTTACTGAGTCTTATTCAGTGATTTCATGATGACGACAATAAGAAAATGATGCTGTACTTGCTATGAAATGGACAAAGAACGCCATGCAAAGAATGGTATAGTTATTTCTGACAGTTTAGCAACACTATCTCTTGTGTGTCTGTCTATCTGTCTGTCTGTCTGTCTGCATGTCTGTGTGTCTCTCTCACTGTCTGTTTCTTTGCTTTATCGTTGACAGCTTCGGCCGATGCAATTGACGAGCGAAACATAACTGTGGGCTACGCGACAAGTGCAGTGGGAGAGACAAATATTGTTTTGACATGGAAAGAACCGATCTCTCCAAATGGTCTCGTCGTTCTTTACGAAATCGAACTTGTCAAAACGGATGTGCCAAACGTAAGACTCTGACGTTAAACACTCTAAGTCGTTTATTCTAAAGTCTCATAAATGTGACTGTTTGACTCTTTTGTACTGGTGGGATTTACATGGGTGAACTTTGGACTGATGTGGAGTCTTACTGTTCACAAAGTGCAGCATCATTTAAATGAGCCAACCTATGAACAATCCATGCTCACCCCTCGCACTAATAGGTGTCGCGCTCGATCAGTGGTTCTTACTCTGCTTCATCCCTGAATTTGGGCTCTCAGATCTTCTCTGTAGCTGGTCCAAGGGTTGGGAATTCAGTGCACTTTTCCGTTCATTCCGTCAGTTGTTTGATGTCGTTCAGGTTCAAACTAAAGACACGTCTTTCAACTTTCTTACGCACCGTAGTCTGGCTTCTGATTTCTCTGACCTGTTGGAATTGAACCCGGCTTTCCAGCGGATTATCGTTTTGGATTGCGATTTTGACTTGACGCGACCATTGACGTCTGATATCTTGAGCATTTTGATAACGGCGCTATAGAAGTTTTTGGGATTAGGTTAGATTAGAAGTCAACTGATGCTCTGTGACTTGGTCTTTTGTGCGCTTTGGAAGGAGGACGACCTCAGGTACAATCAACTGTATTTGTATTTGAGCATGTGGCATGTTTTTGTGATATTGCTGTGTAAGAGGGACGTGTGTTCTGTTGCGTAGTATAAGACGGACGTTCTCTGCATTCCGCACCAGCAGTATCGGTTGGCAAGAGGAAGCTACGAAGTGCAAGGCATTAAAGCGGGGACCTGGTCATTCCGACTGCGTGCCACGTCACTCGCTGGGAGTGGACCTTGGACAGAACTTCAGGACTTTGAAGTCGCCGCGATGGGTATGTGCCATGGATGGATGCTGAGTAGGACCATTGATTTTGGAACTTTAGATTTCCTTAGATTTGAACAATTTTTGGCTACTGTCAATTTGAATAGAGTTAATTAAGATCCCTTGACTCCAGATCTCTTTGCTTCAGATTCCTTGGCTCCAGATCCCTAGCTCCAAGTCTTTTAGCTCCAGATCCCTTAGCTCCAAGTCTTTTAGCTCCAGATCCCTAGCTCCAAGTCTTTTAGCTCCAGATCCCTTAGCTCCAAGTCTCTTAGCTCCAGATCCTTTAGCTCCTAGTCTCTTAGCTCCAGATCCCTTAGCTCCAAGTCTCTTAGCTCCAGATCCCTTAGCTCCAAGTCTCTTAGCTCCAGATCCCTTAGCTCCAAGTCTCTTAGCTCCAGATCCCTTAGCTCCAAGTCTCTTAGCTCCAGGTTCCTCAGCTCCGTGACTAGGGCAAAATTGGTTCACTTTGCACTAACTTCAAAAACGTAATGTTGACTTTCTAAGTAGTTGGACCATTGGATTCTCCATGCACTTTCTTCAACAGTTGAAAACTTCTTTTGCCTCGTCTGGGCCTGAATCCCCTCTGAGCAGATGTCCTGAAGAGGTGCCAGAGATGTTTACTAAACGACTGAATGAATGAAACTGGTACAGAGTATATACACAGAGACTTGAACTTATTTGCTACATGTGAGGTGTTTGCATTGACTGGTTATGTTTGGTTTTTCCAGACGGTACAATGACGCCCAGCCTCTCGTCGATTATTGGCGTTGTCTTGGCGATATTCGCAGTAATCTTCATTGCCTTTGGGATTGGTGCAGTTGTTGTTAAGAAAAAGTAAGTAAGAACTAGCACACACTTGTGACTTACCTACCCAATCTAGCACCTAGCTGAGCCGAAATGTCTGATGCTGCATGAGACGTTTTCAGCCTTAGAGGTGTGATGGATGGCCATACTTTTGGTGCCTTTGAAATGTTATTGAATGTTATTGTGCTTTGTGAAGATCCAGTTGAATGCATACATACAGTAGTTTCTGTGGCACAGTTTGAAACTGTGTTGGACAAGTTTCCAAGTCTAGCAGCATCACATCTGATCTGAAGACTGGCAAAATTCTAATCTCAGGCTTTTACTTTTTCTAAGCTAATGTAGTGATTCACTTGTAATGTTCAGTCTAAGAGAGTTGCTTATTGAGAAGAAGCGATAGTTTACTGCATAACTGCGCACTTGTTTGTGTGGCTTGTTTTTGTCATGTGATGTGTCACGTGATCTTTTCTAGGTTCAGTGCTCGACTGAGAGAGAGCTCTCTGACTGTAGTGACTTACAATCCGAACTACACCATCCCTGAAAAAGGTAGACGGGGCTCATATTTGGTTCTGTTTTTCTTTGCAATATTTACCTAATTTCTTAATAAGCTATATGTCTTCCAAGAATATGCTTTTCTCCAATGCATCAAGGCATAAATGTAATACTGTTCATCATTTCGGGGTTTTTGTCGTAGAAAGCTTTGGCCAGCGGTCTTGTTTTGAATTGCAGGTGTCGAAAAACAGGACCGGTTTTTGAACTTTAACATTTGGTTTTTGGAACAGAGTATGTACCAGACGAATGGGAAGTTCCGAGGGAGAAGATCGAGATCATCCGGGAACTGGGTCAGGGTTCGTTCGGAATGGTCTATGAAGGAATCGCCACTGACCTCATTGAAGGAGAACCAGTCATCAGAGTCGCGATCAAGGTTAGAGGCTGATCTGTTGGTCAGTCTGACTTTCATTCCATCAGTCAATCAGTCAGTGTATCATTTAGCCAGTGATTTAGCCAGTCAGTCACTTAGCCAGCCAGTCATTTAGCCAGTGATTCATCCATTCAGTCAGTTAGTTATTCTGTGGATCTGGGCCAGTGTTTGCCAAACAGTGTGCCACCAAAGTTTGACGGCACTTACTGTGAAAATGTTTTGGTTTCTTTCAGACGGTGAATGAGACGGCAAGCATCCATGATCGATACTCGTTCCTTAATGAAGCTTCGATCATGAAGTGAGCTGCAGTTGGATTAATTATCTTCTTGTTCACAGTTCTTTGGCTTGTATGGCTGACATGTTTTGATGATGGAAAATGAATCAGAAATGTGAGAGTGAACTTGATGGTTGTAGAGGTGAGATTGGACGTAGCAACTGATGGTCTTGTGTGGTGGTTTCTTTCAGGGCATTCAGCAGTTTCCATGTCGTCAAGTTGTTGGGCGTCGTCTCACAGGGTCAGCCGGTGCTCGTCGTCATGGAGCTCATGTCAAACGGTGACCTCAAGACCTTTCTACGGATGCGTCGGCCAGAGGTAAGTCTAGTTCCTCGTTGGTGCTGCCGTGTGTTCGGTTTCGGTTCTTGTTCCCCTCCGAGCCAGAGCAGGACTGGGTTTCCTGGGAATTCTTGATTGCTGGTCAGAGATTTGGAAGGCCTCTGAGGATTTTCCACAGTAGAGGCGCTAGAGAAATGAACCGTTGCGATTACGGAAGATCCTTTGGTCTCAGGACCAGACTTCTGATACCTCTGCCTTGTTACCTTTAATCAGTTTCCTTTGGTAGTACCACTTTTATGCAACAGTGGTAGAACTGCTAAAGTGAAGTGTAAACAAGCATGTTACCTGTGCCCTGTTACCTTTGATCCCTTTCTGCTGAGGGTTTGATTGTGAGAAAGATTTGCTTTCTGGTTGAATTGCAGGAGGAAAACGGCCTGGAAGCTCCTACGTTGAGTAAGTTGCTTGAGTGGGCGGGTGAGATTGCCGATGGAATGGCCTACCTGACGAGCATCAAATACGTTCACCGGGACTTGGCAGCCAGGAACTGCATGGTCTCTGCTGATCAGGTTGTCAAGATCGGAGGTAAAAGATGCTCGGCTCGGCTTTTTCTCTTCACACCTAACAATTATGTGTTGAGGCATTTACATTAGCACTACTTTTACGCGTGTTGGGGTGGGGGAATAACGATGGGGGCTTATAAGAGTAGCCGTGCAGCAGTATACCGTGGCTGTAGTCATTAGTGGCTGAAAACTAATTCTAAGACTAAAAATGCATCAATGCGTGATGCTGCTGTGGAGTGCCAAGCGCATGTGTGTCGATGGCCTAGGCAGAGACACTTTATAGTGATGAAGCCAGAGGATTAGTTGGTGGTTCACTGCTGGATCATCTAAACATTGTCGTACAGCAGGCCATTTTAGATGTTAATATGTGAATTAACATTAACGTACACTGTGTTGGATTTTTTATTCTAAATGACTAAATGTTGGATAATAAATCCGTTTTCAAAACTGTTTGTAATTCATAACGAATTAAATTTTGAGAAATCTTAGTTGATTTACGATTGCCGCAGATTGTGATGTACGTTGGGTGACGACCCCCCTGGGGGATGTTTTGTTCTGGTAGATTTTGGAATGACACGCGACATCTACGCGACGGACTACTATCGCAAGGGCACAAAGGGACTGTTGCCAGTGCGCTGGATGGCACCAGAGTCTCTGAAGGACGGACTCTTCTCCAGTCGCTCCGATGTCTGGTAGGCATCAGTCACTCTTTGGCTGTCACATTTACAATGTCGCTTATAGCTCTAGACTGATGTCAGTTGTCGCACATGTCTGTTGGCACATCTACTTCACCACGATCACCATCATCATCATCGTCTGTGGCATGCCCTTCTCTGGAGTACTGATGTTTCCACAGTCTGCAACAAGCCGTCTCTTTTCTGGGCTCATCTCCAGGCTGTATGTAACCAGTTCACTGGGTGCAGGTCAGCTTCCACTGTTCTTGTCCATGTGTGGTGAGAACACTTGATACCGGGCCTCGGGTCTCTGTCAACCTCTCTAAGGGCACACGCATAAGCTGGAAAGTAAACAGCAAGTCTGGCGATGTGCTGGCCCAGTGTACAGGCCCTTAGGATTCATCCATTGCCACCTCAGGGACCTCAAGAAAAGGAAATGAGTGCCTCCCCTATGTCTCATTTATGGAATATGGAATACTGTGTGGATGTTGATGAGAGTGTGTTACGAATCTCTGTGTGATGCTCATCGCATCTGATCTGTCGCAGGTCGTACGGCGTCGTTCTGTGGGAGATGGCGACGTTGGCAGCGCAGCCGTACCAGGGTCTGTCAAACGAACAGGTCCTCCACTACGTCATAGATGGAAGCATCATGGAACGACCGGAAGGATGTCCCGACAGACTGTGAGTCATCCGCAGCACACCAGGCTCTGTCTGCATCTCAGCTTCAGCAACAACTACATCTTGTTGTTATTAGACTGAATGAGGCAGACATAGATAGATAGATACCGAGAGATTGATAGATAGATAGATAGGTAAATCGATGGATGGAGATATAGATAGATACAGGTAGAGACGGGTGGATGCCTGGATGGACGGACAGATTGACTGTAGAAATAGATTGACTGATTGATTGACTTTGACTGAGTGAGTGATTGATTGATTGATTGACTGCAACTTGTCACTGTTAGATCGAATGACGGACGGATGGACGGACATGTTCATTCATAGGCAGATGGATCAGACGAATCAACAGAGAGAATGACAGAGACAGACAGACACAGACAGACAGACAGGTACATGAAGAGAGACAAGTAAACGTGTTGATGCCTGTTTGTCCAGGTACGACCTGATGTTGCACTGTTGGCAAGTGAATCCAAAGAATCGGCCGACGTTCTACGAGATCATCGAAGACCTCAGTCCCAATCTGCCCGAATCATTCCGCAACAGCTCGTTCTATTACACGATGGAGAACGACGACGAAGATGACGACGCTAACGACGATGACTACACGTCTGCCGACAGCACTGCCGACGTCAACAGGGACATCGTCGGCTGTGACGACGACAACGATGACTCCGACCTGATCCACTCCAAGACTCCGCTGCACCCAGCCAAGTCGAGCGAGCAGGACGCGCTCGCCACAGATGCGGTCACTGAGCCGCAGAAACTGGACATGATCATGAATTCTCGCGGTTTCCTGATGCCTGTCCGACTTCCCATTTCGTCGAGCGTCATGCCTTCGCCTCTGTCGTGTCGCAGAGTCTCCGGATCGAGTTCGATCGTCAGTGACAAAACATCTGTTAGCGACATAGACTTGAAGGATGGACCCTTGAAGAGGGCGAACGCCACAAAGCAGTCCCCGCTGCCGCCCTACAAGCGAGACTTGTCGATGGCCGAGACAACGAACGATGCGCTGTCGTCTGCGAACGACAAGCGATCACTGGCCAACCACAGATCTTTAGGAGACAGTCAACCGGATGTTGTTCGAGGGGGGCTGTTGGGGACAGAGGACAGCTCCAAGGGAAGTAACCATTTGCACAGAAATGGCCTCCTCAACGGCCTCTTACCACCGCCGTACACCTGCCGGACATCATCGCCGTGTTAGTCTGGCGGCTTTGCCAGGTCGTGACTTTTGTCAGTTCTTCTAAGGATTTTTTGTTATTCCCCGGGCATGCTGTGCACTCGTGCGGCCGGTTGATTAAGGATTCTTTGGGGTCTGAGCTCTTCTTAAAACGAATGGACTGTGAAGCAGAAGAGGTGGTGTACGCTAGTCGTTGCCTGAGCAGAATTGCGTTGTTTTGTGAGATCATGGGGGAGAGGCACGTGACTCGGGTTGCCGTTGTTGCCATTCTCCGGGCGAAAGGATTTGGACCGTACGTAGTTGTGATGATGTTTCGACCAGCACATATCACGTGTGTCAGTTTCTGAGGAACGTCGTTGGTGGGGCTGAGAAGTGAGGATGGACGAGGGAGGGGTGTTTTCTGAAGGGGCGATGTTGCCTTGAATTCTTCTTCTTTGTTCGATGGTGTACATACGGTTGTGACGCTGTCAGTCGTTCTGGGGATTGGCGGCCGAGATCCCTGAGGCGAAACTGTTGTGGGGACGGTTATGTGTTGGTTGAAAGTGTCCACACAAACTGAGCAACATAGAAACGATTCCAAAGAGTCCTCCTAGTTGTTGCTGGTTCGATCTTTTCCTTGACTGATTGATTCAGGGGAATTTATGGAATTTGGTTTTAACGAACATCTTTTGTTTCACTGGATAATGTTAGGCAACTGCTGTCTAGTTCAGTGCTGCTACTGCTACGCTGTCTCGCAATTTGCATGGATTTTCCTCTGATCTGTACAACCCTGTGTACGATTCCAGTGCTTCTGGGCTGTATGTACATCTCGGTTGGACGCAGATGAGTTTATTTCCGTTTTCGTTTTGCATACTCTGTACAGTTGCTGTTTGGCATTAACTGCTGTTAATTGTGAAACTGAGGGTCTTGTTAATGTTGTTGAGATCGCTTGATGTAGGCGTATCTGTTGTTGGATGAGTCGGGGGATGTTTGCCGACATCTTTTCCAAGAAACCCCGGAAAGTTGAGGTGCTCTTATTTTGAGTGAAATGAATGTTTTCCCGAGAATCGACTAAAAGTGTAAATGGAAAAGAGTCTGAAAAGCATGTCTTGCCTTTGGGCCAAGATGCGAAGGGTTGCTCAGTGCTTTGCTGGGCCCGAAATAGACGTGAAATAGTCATTTAGCTGGTTACATTTGTTATGGATGTGCCTGACTGAGAATTGTGTCCTGCTTCTTGTAAATGGGCTAAATATTTATCCTAGATTTGCCTTATTATGGTGTGTTTTGCCGTCAGATGTTTGTCGGAATCATGGCGTGATTCTTGGTGTGTGGTAGAAAACGCCTTGAAGCGTTAAATCCTGTGATGTTGATGCAGTTGCAGAGTGGTGACAGACTCCAGAATAGCCATAATCGTTTCTGGTTTAACGGGTTCAGTATAACTTTTAAGAATTGCTTCTCTGACGGTCATTTTTTATAGCGTGCAAGAAAATGATTAAGGTAATTTCCAGTTCTATGTGTATTTTGAATTTGGAGATTAAGATCATTTCCAGCCGTCTTGCCTAACCAGTTTTTAAATTTCAGATGAGTTGCTGTCAAGTATAGGTGGCATGTCATTAGATGCCTAGTTTTAGGTTGTGCCAAGAATCGTAAAATGCCCTGTAATAAAATTCAAAGATCTGTTTTTTCTTAGTCTGCCCCTCCTCTGATGATCGTCCAAGGTCAGATGGCATCGAAAACCTTCAATGCCCTTTTCAGCAATTTGTTAGCTTTTCTATTTAGATTCTTTGATTATGATGGTCCATGGTGAATGCAATGCGTTGAAAAGGGTAAATTCTTGCAGCTTATACATTATGCGTCTGTTATCGCAGCTGCGACTTGATCAGCCAGATTTCTCGCATTTTCAACAACTTTGTACTTGACTTTGTGAAACATAAGACGACCAATTCGACTGAGATACGCAGAGTCGTGAAACGTAGAACTGATGAACTGCGTATAATCGCTGTACATGGCTTTGTATATTTTGTTTTTCTGCGGAGTGCCTCATGAATCTGACGCTGTGGTCTGCGTTAGCAGTCTGTGTGCGTGTGTGTACATAGTTAATACTTAAATTTCTGCATTGGCAGTGGTGTTTGTTTTCCGATGCGTGTTGTTTTGGAACTGCATGTCCTCAGTGGCTAATCTGTCCCGGCACGTCATGTAAAGTGTCGTATGAAGAACTCGTCGTTATTTATTAGTCATTTGGCCGCATCGTGGCCGTTCTCGTTTGAGTATCGTCCCACCTTCTGCGTTATTTTTGCGGGTGAATGCTGAGGCATCTCGACAACGTTTTACCTCTCAAAGGCAACTTTCCTCACATGACAATTCAGCAGCAAAAGCTGTACACTTGAGCTGAGCGAACGGCCGGATGCGAGTGGTAGACTGACGACTGTAATTCCAGATTATTCGGTTGATTTGGCTCTGAGAATTTGTTGAATTTGCATGTGGCCTTTGTAAGCTGAGTTTCGTCCGATTTCTGCACAATTTTCTAATTTCCAATGGCTTTTCAGAAGCTAAGGGTGACAGTTTCTGTGGTACTTCTTAAACCGATCTTGGTAATATAGTCTCACTGAGAAAGCGTCTGCATGAATTACTTCCATTTCAGAATAATTGTGCTTCAGTTCCTAAAATGTGGCTCTTGCCCAATTTGTAATTAACTGGAAACTGATCTTAAGCAATTAAAATTTGAATTCAGTTATTGGTTACCTGCTTAAACGTCTTCAGTAGGTTGAAGAGGAATGAGAGAGTTCTTTCAACATCACAGTTGGCCGCTGACTGGCTGGCCCCGAGTCGTTGGGCCTTGCTGTGTTGTTTGGTCTTGATTGGGCTGTGCCACGCTTTTCTCCATTTGGAGTTGTTTGGCAAGGTTTATGTGAATTCCTTTCATTAATTGGCTTTCTCTTGATTTTTTGTAAATTAATGTCATCGGAATCTGACTGAGGTATTTAAAATTCAAGGTTTTTGTCGTGAAGTGCAATAGAATCAAGAGTTGTTTTGTTAATACTTTTTTCCTTAGTTTTTTTAGGATTCATTTGGCATGAATTGGCATTGTTTCTTTGATTTTTTAAAGTGGACAGTTGCTTGAGTTAACCTGAGTCATGTCTCTCTTCATCTGCAGCAGTTTGCTTCTGAGGCGCATGATAACCAGAATGTGTTGGTTGCTCCTTCAAAAATACGTAATCGAGATATTATGAGACGCTCTGAAGTTCCTGAAATTTTGAATGCGCTGCATATTTTGAATGCGGCTTTTTGTAAATTCTGTTTTTCCCATGTATTACTTATTAATTACATTTATGGTTAATGCTGAGCTCTTGGCCTTTGCAGTTGTCACGCACGTACAGCTTCGATTCAGTCTTTAAAAACAGTTTTCTGATTTTGAATGGTGACTGTTATAATATATGTAACACTCTGCTATCTTGATTTTGTTTCCTTGTTGATATGATCTAGTTCCATGATCACCGGGTTCTAGAAACAGTTTTCCTTCCTTTATGCAGCCAAACATCTTGTACAGCTGATGTAAAACTCACATTTTTTGTGACTATATTGTCGTGAAGTTTAACCAGTTGCACTGTATGTGGAGGTTGAAAATGTTTTTGGTGAAGTAAATTTGAAGAGTTTTCCCAGAGTACTTACTTATCAGACTTTGCTATGGCGTTCGTCTGCTTCGCGTTGATTCCGTCTTATTTATTACGCAGTTGCGCTTACGTGAATGCAACGGACTACCAGTTGGAAAACTCTCAAAGCAGGCAGAATGCGCACAAACAGGTGTAACTTTGATTTACCGTGCGTAATGAACGGCTTACAACCATAACGGGTGGTGAATATAAGCGAATGTGTAAATTATACATGGAAATAAATGTGATGTGTTTGTTCACCTTTTGTTTTCTTTATGACAAAGAGGTTCGCCGTAGTGACGTTAGTGACGTGTTCATGTGACGTGTTGCGGGGCGTCCCATGAGCCAGTGCATTTGGAAGCATTTAGTATGCAATTGGGAATATTAATTTTGGGCTAAGTGGGCAGTCTTAAATGTATATCTCGAAAATTTCTCAGTACCAGTCGAAGGCTGAGTCAAGGAGACCAACTAATCCACTGGCGCTATGTCAAGTCCACAAGAACCAGGTTGGTCAGTTTCTGTGCCATATCACAGTGAGTGGGTTTCAAGCCAGTGCTACGGTGGAAATCGTTGGTGATGGTGGTCTTGGGATGAAGCAGCAGGATTGGATAGCTTGAAAAGTTCGGTTTCAGTCTTGACCGGCGAGAAAGGGATATAAGCGAGCTGGCGGAGGTCTTTCGGAAGTTCCTTCCAAAGATCTGGTGCCTCCTAGATTAAGGGACGGTTGCAGATCTGGGCGGCTGGATAGTGAATAGCTGGCGAATTTAAGAGGTTTAAGAAGTTCGAAGGGCACTGTAGGCCTATGTAAGAAATACGATTGTTTAGTGAATGTGCCGAGGTACCGTAGGACAACGAATTGATTTGAGCACTGGGGTTAGGCCTACACGTAACCATCGATAGAGAAAATTTCAAGACCACAAATCCCAAGAGTGATGGTCTTCGCTTCAGAGGGTCCAGACTTCAGGACCCCAGGCCAGCTAGCCATAACTCCCGACATTCCAGTCATGACGAATTCTTTAATATCCAGCCATCAGGAATTTTGCCAAAAGGTTGGGTTGTCACTGGTGCATATCGGTGGAGTGTAAGTTTGAGTTGGTAACGGTAACACGAGAAAGTCATCTAACTAAACTGAATTAGAATAAAAGTCCGGTCATCATGCAGGTATGCGGGCAGACGCGTAAATTCTTGGTGGTGGGTGTTTAGGCTTGAAATCTCATTTTAGTCTGCTTAGACTCGTTGAAGGATGAAGGGGCATCTGGTTTTGGTGTGCCATCGGTTGATGCCTTGTGCATTAGACACTGGCGCATTAGAAGTTGCTAATTATTTATTATTTTTATTATTTTGCCGTGTGAATCTAAATATGCGCTATTATTATTATTATTATTATTATTATTATTATTATTATTATTATTATTATCATCATCATCATCATCATCATCATCATTATTATGATACAAATCTATTGTTGCTGGAACAACTAGAGCTGCTGTGGAGTTTAGGCTGGCACACTGGAAACAGGTCGACTAGCTGCACCTCCGAATCTCGTGATCTTGTCTTTAAGCGCCGTGGTGAAGAAGCAACCCTGAGTTAGCGGTCGCGTAAGTGTAGAGCGTTCTGTGGGCGTTTCTTCGATGGGGCGCAAGAACTTCCGGTGTGGATCGGACGAACATCCAGCACCACCAACTCCCTCCTCTTCATCGCCGTCGTCGTCTGCTTCGAAGGCGCCTGCGTCGTGGGCTTCACTGACCCGAGCGTCGACGTCTCCTCGACCTCGACCCGCCGGTTGACCTTCGACAGGCGGTGTGGTTCCTTGACCCAGAGGATCGGTTGGGGCCCGTCGGCTGGGTCTCGACGACCAGTTCCAGGTTCTCTCCTTTTCTTTAATCTTGGCTTCAGGCTCGGTGATTGTTCTCTGGAATTGCCAGTCTTCGCTTAAATCTGGCTCCAAGAATGTGCCATTAAAGGCAATCGCGTTAGATCGCTGGATGGCAATGGAGAAGCGTTGGAACAGGAAAGAAGTCTCCCTCTTGTCTCCCGATACTTGGGTCCGATTTTCTTGAGGAGGCTAAAGCCTTCCTGATTTATGGGGCCTAGAGTCTCGAAGGCCAGAGGGACGAAGCAGTGTGTCGAGAGAATATTACTGTATTTTGAGGTCTTTCGTTCTGCTGCGATCTCAGCAGCAGCACCTGCGACCACGGCTGTTCTGGATCGATAAGAGACTGCCAGAGTATCGATTACTGTGGCGTCCCAGGTCAAGCATTTACCCCCTTCCCAAGGAATGAGGGTTGCTCCATCAGGTCGTCGGCCGTCGGACCTAACCAATCCTGCTGGTTCTTTAGTTGATGGAAAGCCAGCCTTCACGAGGGCGCGCCACACGATGTCATTGATACAGGCGTGTCTTGCTGTTCTTCCTGGGCCTAAAGGGCATACTAGACCGTGCGAGCCGTCCGCTGTGACTAGAAACCCGCTTCATAAATATGCGCTTCATAAATGCATAATTCGCGATTCCCGCGAACGATGCGTAAGCTTTGGAGACAATTTCCGGTGAATTTGAATGGTTAAAATCTTCATGCAACCGTTCAGTTCGTTCGAATCAGTTTTATCATCGAAGTTGTTCGGTTTAGATTGAAACATTTGGGCTGTCTAAAAATGGCAATTACGCGCTCAGTTGCTGTAAGTTAAACAAATGGAACCTCTACATGCGCAGTTAAGACTTAACGAAGTTTTCTTGTGTTTTATTTCGGTTAGGACTTTCGGGTTATCGGGTCGTGTCTGGACTTGCTTCGTGTACTAGCAACAGTGTGTGTCAAAAGCTAATTGCAACCAGAAAGTCCACGTTTTCCCAGTTTTCATTTGTCACGGGGAATAAAAAGCGGTGTTCAAACCAGAAAAAATCTTTTGAAAGTAACGAAATATATCACGGGCGCATTTGTAAAATGCGATATTTTCTGCTTTTAATGTTTATATGCGTTTTATCCCAGAAATGTAACTCACTGCAACACAACGTTCTGAATGGTGTCAAATTTCAAGCGGAAAAAAATTTTAAGTCTGTTTTAGAGTACATTTAAAATATTTAAAGAGCATTCATAGAAGTGAGCAGTTGACCTTTGAATACGGTTTTACTTGAAGCTTTCCCATCAGTAACATGCTGTAGCTATTAAGTCATTCGTTTTTACAAAGGCTCCATTTACCAGAAATTTCTGTAAAAACTAAAAGACAAGTTTAAAATGAGATTGTACTGAATGGTGTGTTTAAAGTGATGAGTTGCACCTGTTGCTTCAGTGGTCTGTCTAGACAACTGGAGTGCTGTATCAGGCAATGATTTGTCTGACTGAAGACTCAGATGAGTGCACAGGGGCCATCTGATTAAACCACCATTTGCTCAACAAATTGACTCATTTCACTACTAAAGTCCACTGTGATAACAGTCGTTTTTGAACCTAAAAGGAACTTAACACCGGAATATAATTTGTTTCTCAGAAATTTCTGTTCTGTTTTGAAGCTTTGCTGTTGTGAAATGATATTCTCTAAACTTGGGTTGAGCTTAAAATGGTGTCTTTTCTTTGAACCGACTGTTCATTGAGGCATCTTGCAACATAGCAACAGTGCTATCACAAGATAAAACAGATTAGAAAAACTAGTATTTGGTTTATCTGTTTCACAATGCAGTGGAATTTGCAAATTTTATACCAGAGACAGTGAAAACCACTTGCTTGAAAACAAGAATTCTTTGATGCAGAGTAGATTTCTAGTGCCTAAACGACTGATTTCTTCCAGTTCTGAAAAATTGAACAAATCATGATAATGGAGCTGCAAATGAAAAAGTTTAATTCCAACTGTTGCATTAATGACATTTGAAGTGAAACAATAAGGTTTTGTGTCTTTTCTGTTGACCGTTTATTTATTATTATTAATCAGAACTTTACATTGTGCTAATTTATGAATTCACCAAAGCAAGGGTATCTGGAAAAAAGTGTGTTCAGTTGTTTGCAAAATGAAATATGAGAAAGAGAAGCATTTTGTTGGCTTTTAAATCATAATGGATTGTTGTGACAGTCATCGAACTTGCTGAATGTGGTTCAGAAGAAGAACCAGGACGGTCTGGTAGAGAAGAAAATGACGACCAGAAACGGACTACAGAGGGCAGCTCTTGGCAACATCTCCAATAAAGGAACATTGCCAACAAAGGCTGATGCACAGAAGGCAAGTCTTGTCAGATTTTGGGATTTCAACCAGTTTTTCTCATAAAGATTTTCTAGCTGATTGATATAACTTAGTTATTTAATAAAATTTAGCAGAAGGCGCAGTAGCCCATGTTTAGATTATTATCGTGTGAATTCAGACTTTTAGAACTGGGTGTCTAAATATTATAGTAGCCTCATGTGTTTCATTTGCCTGCATTGAAGTCGTAATGAACTGAATTGAAATGTAACAAGTTGGTGTTAAAATTTAATATTGGCCTGAGTTATTAACATGATGTTGCTTTATGAATCTGTATCATGTTAAATATACGTGTTTTTTCTGTAGCTGCATTTTTTCTCGGCATTGTGTTCACTGGAGCGAGGGTGGCATTTGAGTTTAAAAACTTGTATTTTCATTTAATGTAAATGTAAACATTTTTCTGTAGCGACCATATGGCCTTGACCCTACTCATTTTTCAACGAATTACTCAGGTGAGATCCTTCGTCACCGCTGCCTGTTTGAATGGGCACCACACCATTTAAGGCCCCATCTGAACGGACCATGATAGACCAAGATTTAAATCTCTTAAATAAGTCACGACCGGGACACAAACCTGCATCATCATGCTCAGAGGCGCCTTGACAGACGTGTTAACCAATGTAGCTAACCAGGGCAGTTGGTGCTGATGGCTAAACATTTGATTTGATGTGACAGGCGCCGAAGGACAAGAAGATCGTGGAGAAAGTGGCTCTGAAGAAGACAGCAACGACTGTGGTTAATGCTTCAAACAAACAGCCAACTGCAAAACAGATTCAACATGTGGAATCAGTTTTACCTGTGGTGCCAGTTGTATCTGTAGACCCGTTTGTTTCACTTGTACCTCTGGCACCAGTGGAACAACAGGAGACAGCAGTCTGTCAGATGAAAAAGCTACCTGTGCGACAGGAGCCAATCATTGAAGTGGAAGAGGTAGGTGACATCTTCCTAAAGGCATCTCGCTTTATCTCTGCACTCCTGGACTTGTGTAAAATACAAACTCATGTGGTTTTACTTCTAAAAGGTATTGTTCTCGTTGTAAAGCCTGAAGAATAGCTGGACAACGTGGCTATGTGAGTTGCATTAGTAAGGTGGCAAATTTTCCGCAATGGTTTGAAGAGCCAAGATTATTTGACCCAGTCACATTTCCTTGAATTGTGGTACCAAAATGTATAAAAACTGTTAATTTCTTGCAGTTCATTTATCCACTTAAAAATATTGGATTGTACATTGTAAGTTTCTGTTTGCTTGTGTTACTGGAGGAGTTTTCATTTAAAATGCCTAAGGTTTGAAGGGCAGTTTTTCTGCTGTTTATGAGACGTTTCAGAAAATTTGACTTTCTGAAGGAATTGTCCTGATGAACTGGAGATTTGGACAAGAGCTTTGAGATGCTGTTTTGTGTTCAGGAGACGTTCTAACTGAAATTGCTTGCTTGATATCGCAGTCACCGGCAAGCGGAGATGAATCAAGCATCGAAATTGATGTCTCAGCCTCTTCCGTTTCCATGGACACCAGTGGCCAATCGGAGGCGAGTGAAGCAGCTGCGACCACAAACGAGGAAGCGTTTTCGAATCAGATGTACACGCTGATGTTACGTGATATCGACGAAGAGGATGGCGACAATCCTCAGCTGGTAAGCGAATACGCAAAGGACATCTACCACTACATGATGACACTCGAGAACCTGGTGCCGATCCGTCATAACCATCTGAGCAAACAGCCAGAGGTGAATGCACGCATGAGGTCCATCCTAGTAGATTGGCTGATCCAGGTCCATCAGAGGTTCCATCTCCTCCAGGAGACGCTCTTCCTCACCGTTGCTATTCTAGACAGATATCTCCAGGTTAGCCTATTATTATTATTGCTAACATCTACATTTACCCAACCCTAGTTATTTATGGATGCTGTTCTTCCAGAATTAACTGTTAATCCTCTAAGTTTTAGTTTACTTGAATATTCTGTAAGTTCATTTGTTTTATGTTTTGCTGAGATTGGAAGTTCTTGATTGAGAAAGTTATTCATAAATGATTGACTTTTTGCCGTGTTTTGTTTTATGATGCAGTTTTTGGAGCTTTAGTTTTGTGCAGCGTTCTAAAGACAGTGAGAACTCCTGTTTTTGTGGACGATGTAGAAACGAACTGGATGCTCACTTAGAGCTGAGCTAATTAGCGTCTGATTTGGTTTTAGGCTGAATTTGTGCCAAAGACGAAGCTGCAGTTGGTTGGCGTTGCTTCGATGTGGGTTGCTGCCAAGTACGAAGAGATGTATGCTCCGGAGGTTGCCGACTTTGCCTACATCACTGATCACGCCTACACGAAGGCCGAGATCCGCCAGATGGAGTGCGCCATCCTTCGTGCCCTTGACTTCTCATTCGGTCGTCCTCTCCCTATTCACTTCCTTCGAAGGTTTTCAAAGGCGGGAGATGTAAGCCACCCCTTTATATATGACTGGGCTTCTCCAAGGATTTATTTTTTTGCTGCAGTTTCGCTTCAAGGGAACCATGTGACTGACGCCTAGCGATATGTTATAAGTCCTATAAAGAAGGCATTAGATTAGATCGAATACATTACATCAGCTGTCTCCTTTCTATTATTTATGGGGTGTTTAAAAACCTTTCCACGAAAACTATCTGATTCTGTCTGTCTTCTGTCCACATTTTCATTGCAGTTGTCAGAAAATCTGCTAGAAATTAAGATGGGATTGAAACAAGATTGTACTGAACGGTGTGTGTTTAAAGTGATGAGTTGCACCTGTTGCTTCGGTGGTCTGTCTAGACAACTGGAGTGCTGTATTGGACAATATTTGTCCGAATGAAGACTCTAACGAGTGCACAGGGGCCATCTGATTAAACCACCGTTTCCTCTACAAATTGGTTTCTACTGATTTTTGTGCTTTGTGACTTTAAAATAAATTCTCACCATCCATCTTGATTTGAGTAGTTGTGTTAATTAAATTAGAAAATTCAGTCTTAGAATTTTTCTTTTCAAACTTTGTGATATTTAATAGCATTTCTGCCCAGTGTTCTCCTGTCATGGCGTGTAGGCATACCAAGATGGCCGAACTGTTTTGCTTTGCATGCTCAAGTGACACTAACAAGACTTGCATGCTTTTGTACGTGATGTGGAAATTACAACCATTTCTGCTGTACGTGTTATTTGAGATTTGTGTTTTGTTTTTGTCTGTGGACGACTTAGGTTGATGCCAGGACGCATAATCTTGCCAAATATTTCATGGAGCTTGCAATGGTGCCGTGCGAAACCGCTCACGTGAAACCGTCGTACATGGCCGCTGGTGCTCTGCGTCTGGCGCAAAAACTGCTTGGTGAATACAACTGGGTAAGTTTGCTGCTTCTTTACCGGTCACATTTTGGATTTAGTATAGGTGTAGAACTTGTTTTTCCATTGCTTTTGGGTCTGTTTTGTTGCAGGACTTTTGTTGGATTTGATCGCATGTGCATAACACCAGTATCAAGTGAGAAGCTAAGTCTAGTGTGTGGAAGCAAACTGTCACAGTGGTTGTTAGCAGGTTCAAAATGTTGATCATTGGATCACACAGTACAAGCAGGTGAGCTAAACAAATGAATTGTGTGGCATGAGTGACTATTTCTTGCCATAATTCTTATTTCACCTTTTGACCTTTCTATGTTTGAAGAAGTCTGTCTTGCACTTTGACACGGGAATAGGTTCTGAAGTTGAAATGTTTTCTTTGTCATTTCTTAGGGTTCTGTGATGGTCTACTACACAAGTTACGATGAAGCTATGTTGGCGCCACTCATGGCCAAGCTTGCCCAGATTGCGATGACTGCTGGCAGTGGAAAGACGACGGCAGTCAAGACGAAATACCAGAGCTCAAAACTGATGAAAGTGAGTGCGCTTGACGAGCTGAGCTCCGAGTATCTCCACGAAGTCGCCAGTTGGCCGACGACTCCCGTCTTTGCAAATTAACTCAAAATGTAACTGACTAACCGGTCGAAGTCGAACTGCGATCGGAGATCTGTTTATCAACGAAATGACGCTGGAAGTGCCACAGTTTTTTATCTGAGAAATATGATATTTGCATTCATTCAACTGGTTTTAGAAAAGGGAAGAAGAAACTCGCAAGCTTGTTTTAAGCAATGAGGTTTTTACCAGTCTGTACTTCAGTTTTGCTGCAGGTATTCACAAAATGCATTTTAATTTAGGAATGCCAGCCATTTTGTTGGGTTTACATGTGGCAAAACTTTCAGAATGACATTAATTCAAAGTGTGGAATACCTTGTTGACTCCAGTGCTTTGGGTTTTATTTTCTATTCTTTTTTCTGCTTATGTGTGCACATCGGTTTTTAAAAGATAGTGCAACATGTCGAGTCCCATTTAAGGAAATTTTTTTAGAAGTGTATGTTTTTATACGGTTCTTAATTCTAGGGTTTTAGACGTTATTTTTGTGAAACTATTAATTTGTCATGTTTAACCTTATAAAAAAATCAGTTGTGGGAAGCAAGTCATCTAAAACAACTGAGAAAACACATTGCTTGTTTAAGTTGGGTCGTTAATCTAGCCAAAATGGATGTTGGTATGAGCACGTCTATCTGTCACTTGTATGACTGTTACATCTGTTTATACCAACCTCAGATATTGCGAGCTGCAAGTGTTTGGGATAAAGTTGAGATCTGTAAACATTTTGAGTGAGTATTGATTTGCTAAAAGCTGTGGAGAAAGAATTCTTTGTTTCTGTGCAAATTTACTAAGGGAATTAAAAGAAGTTGTTTTAAAAGTAATCTCTTGCAGACAGAAAATTAACACCAGATGGATTTAAGGAATGTGTTTGATCTCTAAACTTCTGTCGGTCTGAGTAACAAATAGCTGTATATGAAAGTTTTTTCTTGGTGCTGTGTAGTGTAAACGTTGTTTATTTTCGTCACGATTATTCATTTGTCTAAAGAAATGTCGCAAAGTAATCTATGGTTTTATTGTACAGTTTTCCAATTCAGTGGACATACTGGCAGCTCCGGTGGTTTGGCAAGAAATGAATTCCATTCAGGCTGTTTGATACATTGTGCATTAGGATTTTGTGTTCCTCCTGCTGGACCATGCATCTAACAATCTACTCTCCTGGCTAGCTACATTGGTTAACACATACATCCTGATTGTGGCTTATTTCAGTTGTCTGAATCTTTGCAGGCAGGGTGGGTCCATGGGAACTTTAAATGGCGTGATGCCCGGTCAAACGGGCAGTGGTGGTGAAAGATCTCCCATAAATTCATTGAAAAATGAGCATGGTCAAAAGTCATTTGGTCGATATACAAAACTTTACATTCACATTTATGTAACTATTGCATGAGGTGGTCTCAGAGGGTAAATGAAATTTTTACATACATGTAGATTCACACTGGCTGATTGAAGTTTCATTGGTTGCACTAGTCCAGTTTTGCTGAACTGTGTTTGGATGTCTGGTGGCGTTATAGAAGTTATGAAGTCATTTCACGAGGGACAGTTTGCGAGAGAAAAATGAACATCGGGACAACCGCTGGGCAAAACGACGCTTCTTCCCCAAGAAACTTAAAATCAAAACTGTCCCACTTACTGAAGACAGAAATATCCTGTTGACGGGATTTACTGCAAGAGTCCCTGAATTCCTATTTTACATTGTTCTCTTATTGTAAAAACTGATGCTCAGAACAAGTTCAGATGATGCTCCTCATGATGACTGCCAGTTGCCTCCCGTAGCAGCAAGAGGGCTTCCTCTCGGTTCCTGCGTCCTACCAAGACGGTGCTGCGTGTGTCAGTCGTCTCATACGCCTACAAGCAGAACAAAGTATGTCATCAAAACCTGAATCGCTTGTCGCTAGCACTGGCACATTTGATGGTATTTTCAGTGCTGTGAAAGTTTCATAAAGGATGCTACACAAAAGACCATGAACTTCGGTAAAAGGACCAAACTCTTCCAAAGAACAGTTTGGAAATCTTTTGGCAGAAAAACAAGCACATGAGACAGCCATGTGTCAAAGTCTTTTAAGGACATCACCCAGATGTGGACAAGGAAGCCAAAGGTTCTGACCAATTCAGACGTCCGCATCTGGATTTCGTACATGGTCATTCCAGTACAGCCTGCGCCTTGCATGCCAGCTTTGCTGGACGCAGCCGTATTCAAAGAACCCCACCCTGTAGCAGTTATATAAGAATTCCGGTGAAGTGCAGATGTCCATAGAAAAGGAAAATGGGGATGGTAGTGCCATATACGGACAAGGGGAAGGCGGGGTCCCAAGTAGGTAACTTTTGTGGAAGGACAATCTCAGATACTTCAACAAAAGCAGGACTTCTACAGTTCCTATCAAACTGCATTCCAAAAGTAGCAAAATATTTCACGGACTTGACAGTGGCATTGTTTAAAAGCAGCCCAAGGCAATCGTTGCTCAAATACAACTATAGCATATATACAAATATAGCTATAGCATCGCATAAGCCTTGTGTGCGGCTGAAGAGCGAATCTTTCAGGAGAAAGTGGACTGACCTTGTGTTTCTGTCCTGATCTCGAATCTTCTTCTCCATTTCCGCATCTGTCAACGTCTCGAGGAAAGGACACCACTGGTCGGCATCCGACTGACTTCGAATCGCTACTTCCACTACAGGCAGTGGAGCCTCACTACATAATTCACAACACACACACACATTACACACTTTGTAGGGCACGGTAGTCAACTTGATAGAGCATTCGGCTTGTATCGCGGAGAGTATGTTAGAGCCTCCTCCCCTAGACGTTACTGTGTAGGGACCTTGAGCAAGTCCTTCACTCACTATTGCTCAGTGCAATAGACATGCTTAGGTAATAGATAGTGGCATATAATAAATGCAGAAATAATAAACATAACCCTAACATTACTTCTAATACATTGTTCTGTCCTGCTGACAGGTAACCAATAACCCCTGAACAAATTTCCATTGGTTTAAATTCATAGCTACATTTCCGGTTCTTCAAAATAAACATAACTGTGAAGCCACATAGAAAGCGTTTAAAATACATAAAGCATCCTATAAACGATTCAGTTTCTTTAACGCGATGACCTCGTATTGAGTCAACGTTTACCAACATCCAAGTACTAATAGAATAAGAGATCCAATCATTTAAAAAAAGGAGTCCTATTGTCAGACTGCTTTCATCGCATTTGCACTTCAGCTGAGCAGTGCTTCAGACCCTGAGACCACAATTCTGAGTCATTTCTACAGCAGTGAGTAAACAATTGGGCTACCTTTACCTCTGCAACAGCTACAATCACAGAAATTAGACTGATTTATCTTGATAAAGCAAGGAGACCTGAAAGCGTAAGTTCTCTGGTGCCAGCTCAGTTGGCCACGGATGCTGTAAGCGATGGCCGTCACGAATTCACCACCGAGACCGAGTTCGGCGCACAGTTTGGTCGTAAACTCTTCCGGACTGTTCTCTTTCTCCGACATGTCCCACTCAAACTGATCAGCCAGTGAGATGTTGCCCACATGAATATTCAACTGAAGCAGAACAGACACTAAATCATTCAGCTTAAATCAGTTTCAAACAACTTCAATAAAAAAGAGCATCTCAAATATACTTTGTATGTACATCCAGGGTCGTTTTAAGGTCGTCGTAGGCCCTAGGAACAGTGCCTACTGTGCCTAATGGATCAGACTGTCCTATGTATATCAAATAAATAAAAAAGATTTACAATATCTCGCTTGCTACCAAAAAATAACCAAAAAACTAACCATTATTGAGCTAAACAGTTAATGATACCTCAACAGATTTATCAGATGGGCCTGTTACAGTCCCTTTGAAAGTTAATTAAAAAGGTAGCACATAAATCACCATGTAAAATAAACCGCTTCCAGATGATGCTGATCAACTCGAGTGACCTTTGACATGGCTACTCTTACATTAACCTATGACCTACCAAGTTCCTAACTGACCTATTCAGCATTCTAAAAATTAGAATTCCATGTCCTACAACCACAACACTCGGCATTAACACCACCGCGTGTTTTTAGATGACCTTGATGGCAAGAGGTTACCTTGACAACGACCCTTTGGTCAGCTTGTTCTTCGAGGATGTTGTCCACTGGAAAAGCATCGATTTGTTGCCTAATGGCTTGTGAGATTGCTGGCAGGAAGTGAGCCGGGTTCAGATCCAGGTCATCGCAAAGAATCTCTGCAAACTGTTCTGGTGTGATAAGCTGCTCTGGAAATAACAAACAATCTGATCTATTAATCCAATCTAATCAGTTAATCTAATCCCATCTGATCTGCTAAGTTAATCTCATCTAATCTGCTAAGTTAATCTAATCTAATCTGCTAAGTTAATCTAATCTAATCTGTTAACAATAGTGTTAAAGTGAGAATAATGTCAGAAGCTTTAGAGCCAAAAAACGTGTAGGTCTAACCAACCGTTCTTGTTCCACGTGAAACAATCCCTCAACTTCTGTCCTTCGAACTCCATATCCAGTCGAATGGGAACGAGGACCTCGGGCTGACTAGAGTTCTCGTGAATTATAGATGGATCGAGGTCATCGTAACTACAGACAACAACATCAGATCAACGTTCAAGACAGGAGCTCAAGAAATAACAGTCTAACTGAACAAACACTGCCTCCTGATAAAAACACAAAAACTAGACAAGCCAAACAATAAATGCAGACAACAAACAATTCACCCATCAGCTGAAGCAACTGTTCATTTATTCACATATCTTCTTACGCTTGTCCTTGTTCGGCTCATAGGCTTCTAGAATATTTTAATTATAGCACAGATGCAGCAAGAAAGTTAACTTTACCTTACAGCTACGTGACTCAACCAAAAATTGTAAATGTCACTGGGATTCAATTCCACAAGAAGAAAAGCAAAATCCACTGTAATGACAATTCTAAAAGTTCAAACTGAAACTTAAGAAACGGCCAGTTGCAAGTGAAATACAACCTGGACAAGATAAGTTGAGACTCACAAAAATTATCTTACCAGAGAGGGTAGGTTCTAATTTTGCTGCCTCCGATTCGGTTTCTGTTGATGGGGGTGGAGCATGGAACAGCATCGAGGTGATGTGAGCTGCTTGGAATGGCAGGAACCCAGCCACTCGTACGCTTGCTCTTCGTATCCCTTCAAACAATCAGACAAAATCTAGATTAGATTATGATAAGCAGACGAATCCAAACAAATCTTTCAACTGAATTTAAATTGCATCTATTTGTCTTCTAAATGAGAGTGTGTACATCAGAAAATAAATAAGAAAGTGATAAATACTTTGAGATGTTGTGCTTATCACACCCTGTCTTCTGGTATCACAGATCTCAACTGTTCCTGTCCAAAGGATTGTAATTCAAAAGGTGGTTTTACTTAGAAGTGACCATTGGCCTTTTGCATTACGATAATGGCGTTAATCAAGACCTAAATAATCATCACATGATTCAACATAACTGAACCTACACAATTTCCATATTTTCGATAAGCTCCACAGTCAAGAGAAACGATGGCAAAATGCAAATGAAAATATCCTCCTTGGTCACTACTTTTGAGCTAAACCCAGCAAGAATCTACACACAGAACTGCTCAACAAGTTCCGGCTATTAGCAATAATTAACATAAGTTGTATTTATACGCCTCTTGGCAAGGATTCGTCAAACGGTCTGTGTTTCATTTCCTAGATGGCACTAAACTGAGGAAAGGAATCTCACCTAGGAACAATAACTTCAGCGCTGACGGAGAGTGCTTTGTATTTGTCATCATTTCCTTCGAAGACTTCATCCACCTCGCTCGCCTTTAATAGCGTGATACTCGAAGCCAATGAGTGCTGACCGAAGCCCACTAAAAATCACAAACAACAGAGAGCATAAAAATTTAAATATATGCGCAGGAACACTTTCAGGTAAAGCAGAGCGAATCGATCGTCAGTTGCAGGGACCTATTAGCTTTAAATTTGTCCCAGTGTCCCGAGTTCATAAGCGTGAACTCAAAATTTCTAAAGCGTTACTTAAAAGCTAAGCACAGGGCACCAGCTTATTCATGAGCACTGCGTCAAGTCAGTGAGGGTTGTCCAAAGATGCCATGTCAAGAACCAAGTCCGGTTGCTAGAAGACCAAAGAGAGAATGGGGAAAGGAGCTGTTAGGGTGGGTTGTGTTTAAGAATGGAAATGAGCTCAGGGTGATAAACGTTAATGTCAAAAACATGAACTGATCAACTCTTACGCTTTTGTGCCAGAACTTTTCGTTCTTCTAGGCTCATCTGTCGTCTCCATAGCGATGGGTAGCGTTTGTACAGAGACCCTCGGAACATGCGCAGGTAATTTCCCACCTGAAATAAATGTTCACTGTAGCAGGAGATTTTGGAAATACTACATCAATAAAAACATAGAACAGGTTACGCACAATAGGCACAAAGAAACTGGCCAGGATCAGTCACTTCAAAACCCCAAAATCACGGATGAAATTGCCACATTGTGAGAAATGTTACGGCAATCTGGCAAAGAAGTTGCTCATTTCAATCATCAGAGATGTAACTGTAAATTTATAAAATTTCTCAGCGCCACACATTAGCTGTGTCAGAGGTACCAGCTTCGTTTGTTTGGATTGCTTCTGTGCCAAGTCATTTTCCGGGGGAACGAAAGCCGAAGGACGAATACTTAGCCAGACTAATTTTTCTATTTATGGTAGGTTTCCATTTCAATAACTACTTTCACGGTTAGATTTATTATACTTTCTTCTATTTGTGTCACTGGCCGCTTAAACCACTCCGTACTTAAAACCTCTACTTAGTTCCCTTGATCCGCAACGTCTTGCCGTTATGATTACGACGCTCGTAAGCAAAGTTAAGTTCAGCACCGTTGGGTCCGGTTATTTAACAGCTCTTTTTAGCTCACTTAAACGCTGACATTTTTGAATTCTTTAGACTCTCTTGTGGTGTAAATACAGTGGACGGTAAGGCCAAGAAGAAATAGCGACCGATACAAAGAACAATTGAACGCAAATTCTCACATCTGAATAAAGCACATAGTATCAAACGCTATGTTTTCAATTAATTACCTCCGATCCAACATAGTAAAATTCTCCTCCTTCCTCTAACTGGAAAGGTTTTGGTCTTTCGCCAAATGTTCTCATTCCTTGAACGGGCGCCGCCATCTTTCTTTCAAACAACAACCAAAGACATGCAATGAAACTAGAAGCACATCACGTGATTCTATTTGAATAATTAATCGAAATATAATGTAAAAATCTCCGAATTTGTAGGCGCCACACAGAAGCTGCGAGAGACAGACAGACAGAGTGACGGACGGACGGGCACTGACCAGCTTGGACGGGTGGCGAGTATCAAACTGAGGCCCATAATGGAGGTATGCCCTAAAACGGCATACTGTTATTTTTGCCTGTTTCATCACAAATAACCTCCAACCCCAGCATTTCTCAGTCCCCTAGTAACGAGTCATGGTTGTGCCTGTGACGGCTATTACCCACACACTAAACTCAAGTTCACAGATTTCAATGAAATGTAGATGTACACGATGTCTCTATAGCGACCGTAAGATCTCTTGACCCTGCTAATTTTTCATGTAAGCTGCTAGCTACTACAACAGCATAATCATCACATAATTGTAAACTTGAAATTTCTAAAGCGTTACTTAAAAGCTAAGCGCAGGCACCAGCTTATTCACGAGCGCTGCTTCAAGTCAGTGGGGTTGTGCAAGGATGCCATATCAAGAACCAAGTCCGGTTGCTGGAAGACCAGAAAGAAGGGGGACAGAAGCTGTTAGAGTGGGTCGTGTTTAAGCCGAGTGAAATGGGAAGGCAGCAGATTTGATGGTTGAGGGTGGGATTTCTTTAAAAACACTTAAACAATGCACTGTGGTTAATCAATTCAGCACATAAGTAGGCACCAATCCGCCTCTTTAATTTGGCAATGAGTTGCATACAACATACACATCAAACTGAAATTACACAGCAAATCCAACAAACAAACAAGTCAACAGACATTTAATCATACACAGAGCTCCAAATACTTTCAGTTTCAACTAATATTTATAATTCAATTAACTAACAAAACGTTCCTAGGCCAAACTCAACAACTTCACACACTGCAAGTATATACGATTAAAAGCACTGAATTCAAAAATTGCCAACAGAAACTCCAGAATGTTTCAAGCAAATACAGCCACTGAGTCTCTAACGATTCACAACAGATTCATTTAACACCGACAGACGTCCATTGGCAAAGGAAGAGAAGTTCTCAGGACAGTAAGAGACTGAGAGATATTAGAGCAAATGTTTTAGCTGAAGAAAAAGTGATATTTACAGAGAAAAGCCAGCAAAACTGTGATAAAACAAGTCACAAGCACCGAAACAACGACCAAATGTCGAACATCTGTAAATAAAGACAAATAGGCAACAAGCGACAGTGCAACAGGAAAACGACAACGCTTCTTTGCCTAGCAATAGCACGTTGCACAAAAATACCAGATATGCACAGACAGTTGCTTCACATTGTTTACTGCACGCATACTACATTTCTCCGAATACATGAAACATCTGAATAGCCAAGCGGAAAAGTCCATGGGTGCTGGAACTCTATATATACATTGCCCACTTCTACAGCCCCCTCCTCTGATATGACACCCTCTCTTATATATATTTATGTATCCATCAAGACATTTAATAGATCGCCTTTTAAGCATCTCACAAAGATGCTTTCATACCTCATATAAAGCAGTCTTTTGGACTCATTATTAAGAACAACCTCATAAAAAGCCGAGTTTTAACGTCATCACTTTCCAAAGCTGAACTATGTGCTGACCACGTTATACAAGAATCTGTGTAATATTGAAATCCATTAAAATAAGGAGGTCCCGGTTGTCTTAGAACACCCGCCCAATTCTAACCCAAAACTAAAACACTGTCTTAAATCAGAAACTAAGCATTATAGTTAAAAAAAACTGCAATGGTATTTTAAAACCATAACCTTGAGGGTATTGGTCTCACTCAGGTAATTTACAACACATCTAATATATGCCATGTAGAAAATGACCTGTTTTGCAAAGATGAAAACATTTATATTCTCAGACGTTTAATCTAGACTACTGCATGCCTCTTTTCAGCTCAGGCTCAGACCAACCACATGGAAGCATCGCAGCAAATGCACCGTAATATCGTATGACGTAATATCACCGTGCTATTAATAGGATGAGATTCACAAACAAAATCAGACAAAAAATTTCGACCAAAAGTCATTGTAACTCTAGAGAAAAGTCAACAAAGCACCTCACAATTTCTTAAATTAGTGGGCAGGAGAAAGTTGCAGAAGTGAGCAAAGAGGTGTGTGCTACAAAACACATACAGTGTCGAGAGACCAAGTTCTGTGCTGCATGTGTGCATATTTGTGTGTACAATATATATATATATATATATATATATATATATATATATATATATATATATATATATGTATGTATGTATGTATGCATGTATCAACGAGTGATAAACCAAGGAAGCCGCATAGCTGAATCATGTGACCTACAATTGAACTGTTCATCTGAGAGACCCAGTGAGCTGACATGAACAGAATCAGCACCAAAAACAACGACAAAGTTCCCTATGAAAATGAGTGCCATTTGATGCATTTGATCGTTTTCAGTTAGTCTTTTCTTGACGGTCCACTTGGCCGGTCAGCCACTGAGCGGATCGTCACGGTAGTGGATTGAATAGAGAAGACGTTCACGCATCAGTTCTTGCGTCGAATACTGAGGCAACTTGACCATGAACATGCAAGTCTCTGTACGGATGTAGCGCGAATTGGCGCTGCCGCCTATAAAACCAAGACAAACATCCATTCATTAGCACCTGTGCTAAAGTTCTTAAAAGGTGCAGTATAAATAGCCAGATATATACATGTGCATACATACATGCACTTATACATACATATATGCATACGTACATACATAAATACATACTAACAAACATAAATACATATATACCTACAGACATAAGCCATTATCATAATGCCCAAGGCATCAGTCGATGCTCACTTCAAGTCAAAATCACAATCCAAAATCATAATCATTTGGAGAAGCCAAAGAGCTGGGAGAAATTCCTTACTCCCTATAAATCTCCTCTGGTACAGAACCCCACCAGCGCCCCACAGGGTGATGTTGAGCCTACCTGATCCGTCTGGAGGGGCGATCTTCATCGGGTAGGGTGGCACATGAGCTGCATCCGGTCCGAGGCTCTGGCAAGGACAGATCTGTGGAATACGTTCCTGGTTGCAGGCGAACTTGATGAAGCGACAGAGTTCCTCTTGCGAGAAGCTCTCCAGAACGTTCCAGAAGAACTGGATGTGAGGATCCGTTTCAGTCAGGCCAACCTGGTAGATCGTGTGCATCTGGAACCAACCAATCACATCAATCACGTACATCGTTCAACGAAATAAGAAATCTATCATTTGCTGACTGCATGAATCAAAGAAATTTGTTAAGCATGCCAGTTCCTGCGATTGCTCCTTTATAAAACTTTACTTAACCCTAACCGTGGAGCACAGGTAGAGCGCTTGGCTTGTAACGTGGAGAGTATGGGTTCGAGCCTCCACCTTTGAGATGGTTCCTCTAGTGGCCCAAATTAACTGCAAGCTTCTGATTTTAAAACAAGGCAGATGCATGTAGGTATGTATCAAAGAACTTCATACAGTGCAATTTAAAAGTCTCAAAAGTATAGCACACAAACTTTCTAAACAAGTGATCTAAACAATTGTGTTTTAAGGCACTTTAAAAATCCAAGACAAGGGGAAACATAGTAACTGAATGGTCAACCTTGAGAAACTCCAGGTTGACTTCTGGCAGTCCGCAAGTCTTGAATTCAGCATCGTATGGGGTCATCAGCATCAGCAGCTGGAGTGGAACTACGGATGCCAGGCCGGACTTTATCGCCAGCATCCTTTCTGCACAGTGCAACTCTCTCATTCGCAGGCTACGAATGTTGTCGACATACTGCTGGCGATTCTCCCAGCTGGAAACACAAAGACACATGCGCCTGATGTTTCTCGGTTCTACCCCAAATCAACCGAATCTTCAGACTGCATTCTTTCTAAATCTTCTTCAGACCAACTTCTTTTTGACCCAACTAACTTCGGATTTCAACGCACACATCAACTGCACTATGCAGTATCCTTTGACCGATGCCTTGGGCATTATACAGCGGCGCCATAGAAGTTATCAGAACAGATCACGTTCAAAATATTTAGATTTCACATGGGCCCATTGACTAAACAAATGTATATCCTATACTTCATTGTTAAGACAGCATGGCTATACAGATAGCTAAGGCATATATTCTGCACAGACTATCTCAATCCAGCCGCTGTATGCAGAAACTCAGAACTGCGGATGTATAAATCCTGTGTGAGTGCGCCAGTTTTGCACTGTTTTCTACCTGAGCTGAATCTTTTTTCCATTTTCAATCAGTTCCACTTCGTCGCCTTCAAGAGACGAATGAACAAAGAACGGCATCTGGTCGTTGCAGATGGTCACCAGTTCCTCCTCGTTCTCCGCCTAAAACGAACAAATCGTCTGATGAAAATGCTCAGGGAATGTTGCAGAAGCAAGGATCAGTTGCGATTGCTGCTGCTGTTGTGTTGAGAAGAGGAGAGGAGAAAAAAGTTCAGGGAATGTTGCGTTCACTGAACATCTTTCTCCTCTTCTCTTTTATGCTGTTGGTTGCAGGGAGCAAATGACCAGTGCATCTGCAATTCAACGCTGGAGGATACACACGTATTATGGTCTTCTGTAAACATCGTTCAGCCCACAGAAGATTAGAGCTTGCACTTCAAATGTACGTCAGAGCACTATGTCGTACAAATAGGTAATAAAGTCAGGGCAAATAATTATAAAATTATAATCATAAAATTATAATTAGCAAATTATAATTGGCAAATTAAAAATAGGTTGTTAGGTTAGTGCAAACAGTTGAATCTAACTTAAGACATAGGATCTGCGCCTTTCAACTGAGGTGAATGACAGATGAATGCATTGTACTCGCCATTTCAATCTTCTTAATGTAGGTGTAGGTCACAGTGTCAGCGTCCTTGAGGTCAGTCACAGGGTCAAGGTCAATGCCTACGAGGTTTTTCCAGAAGACTGTTGCCAAGTCAAGGCCGAAGGGGATTCCGGCTCGGATGGCCACACCAAGCAGCTGCAGAAAACAAGGAAACAAAACAGGACAAAGTGCAATCAACTGTTTCGTTAACCACTCATGCTGACCAATTCAGATAAAAATGATTAAGGACTTGCCAAAGGTCCCAGTGCAATAACCATCATGAGGGAGGCTCAAACTCATACTCTCCGCCATCAGTGGCAGACTTAGCTATAAGCTATAGGGGGACGTCGTTTCGCCCCCCTTAGACCAAACCCATGCACGGTGGGCTGCCAGAATGTGATGCCCCTCTAGAAATGCCCTATGCCCCCACACAAGCAATCCTGGATCCGCCACTGCTCCGTATGACAAGCCAAGCATTCTAACAACTCGGCTGCCATGCCCCTCAGAGCAACTGAATTACCTGTAATGATCTGCAAAAGAAGAAAGACTCAATACAAGTCCTCACCTGCCCAAAGAACTGGAGAATCTTTTCTTCAGAGAAGGTCATGGGGTCGGACGACAGAAGGTACTTTCCACAGCTCTTGTAGCCGAGAGTGGAAGGCGAGGGAATCAGAACATTGAGACTTCCATGCTCCAATTCCTTTATCACGTGCCAGAGAAAATGGCGAAAGGATCCACCTTCACAAAAACCACATAACCACCAACAAAGCTAGGGATCAGCCATTTATTTATTTATTTAATACACTTATTATAAGTAAGTAAGTAAGTAGTAATGGTAACGCATTGTTTAACATGCCAGATTAGACAAACTTCGTTAATCTTATCTAAATTTGATCGGGAGACGTCTGCAACACCATAACAGCAACGTACAAAGCATCGATCTATGGTTGCTTCCCAAAGATTAGATCCGATTAGATTAGAAAAGAAGACAATCGATTCAACGTCCCTAGAAATCACAAGACTGGAAGAGATAAGATAGGAAGAGTTACTTGTTCCTTGGACTTCCTCTCCAACGAATCGGACGTTGAATGCGTACGTTGGGTCTCCTCCCTTTGCCAGTGGGACGCACAGCTGGGTCGATGAGATGGCAGACAGCTGCTTGAAGGCCTGGCTCAAGTACGTCTCCATCGGAGATCTCTGCTCATCTGGACAACGACAAAGAAACCTCACATTCGCAGATCATATCAATTGGTTGTTCCATCCTTATCAAATGGCTTCATCAGGTTCGAAAGGTCACTCCAAATGAACAACCTCTATCTGACCCTTCATCCTAGGTCAACTCCCCTTCATTCCAAATGAACAACCTCTATCTGACCCTTCATCCTAGGTCAACTCCCCTTCACTCCAAATGAACAACCTCTGTATGACCCTACACCCTAGGTCAACTCCCCTTTACCCTAAAGAGCAACTTCGGTATAACTCTTGACATACATAAATATTGCACTACCCATATAACTTCAAACAGCATAAACCTGACGAACATACACTGCAGCCTCAAGTACTGTTACAGCACCACAAAGTAGAAATCCGTAATTTGCTTAACACAATAAAATGCTGATGAAAAAGAAGATCGTCTTACACTGGAGCTGGAAGCTGTCAAGCGGATTAAGAACGACCTCTGGAGCCGGTTGATCCGTCTTACGCAGAGCGGTGCTGTTCAGTACCTGGTTGACGAACTCCATCTTTGTGTCGTAGAAGATGAGACCTCGAGCATCGGAGACGAGGGACGCAATGCAGTGCGGCAGGAGACGACAAAGAGAAGGTCGGAGGTCAACCAACGGAAGAAAGAAGGTTGACAGCATTTCGTTCAACGACTGAATCAATGCAAAACGCAGACGAATGCTCTCCACAGGAACGTCTGAAATAATTTCAGAACAATTGCATTCAAGCCCCGAAACAAGAAACCCATAAATCTGTATTTTGCGCATTACAAGCCGAGCACTCTAACCGATCGGCTATCGTGCCCCACAATTATTATTATTATTATAAGAAGATTTATAAAGCGCTAGTTAATGAAACTTAATGCACTGCAAAAGCTTATTATTCATGTATTTCACACGTGCAAAGTGACTGTTAAGAAAACTTGGCGACCATCGACTGATGCACAGTACGTCATTACTGAGGCGTCTCAACAGAAGTTCCCATTACTAAAGCCACCAAGAATCGCAGTAAAAAATACGCGTCTAGGAAGCGATGAGTTCCTGATTATTGTCGTTGTTCTGCCGAGACCTTGTAGGAGACTGTATCTGCAGCTGTTGACTTCTGCTTCTTCCAGGTAGACTTCGTGAGGATGGAGGGCGAACGGAGAGAGGGCGACGCGGTGGCACAGACGGTTGACCAACTGGACGAGACTCGTGTCCATCTCGGGCGTCCACTGCAAACACATCTGCTGCGCCTGACTCCGGTCGATACAAGCACATCTGCCGCACACAGCAAATACACAGCTTAACGTAACATGACAGTAATGTAAAGCTACTTTTAAGACTGTTTAAGATGAATAAATGAACGAATGAACTAATGAAAGACTGAGCATGAAGAATTGATTGCCACCTGAATCGATGACCTGTAAGTAAGTAAGCACTCGGACCGAGGGACGGAGAGAGATGCTGCTGTTACCTGGCGAACTGGATATCGAATCCACAGGCGAAGAGCGATCGCCAAACGACACGAACGTCCTCACGCACTTTGTCCGAGACAAAAGACAGGAAACGATCCAGAGTCAACGTATTCTCCTCGTCCTTCAGTTGTTCCTAATTGAAAACAAACATCACGACATCACTTGGGGCTTTTGCAAGGCAAACAGGCACGTAGGAAAGAAATACACATTTGTTAAAGCAGAGAGAGACAGAGAAAGAGACAGAGAGACAGGCAGATATCCAAACAGACAGATAGACGGATACAGGGTGTAATACTGTATGCTTGGCATCTATATATATATATATATTGTACCTGGATCCACTTATGCGTCTGAATATCTATGTAGCTACTTTAAAGATTCTCCCAAAGACGAGATTGATAGCAACATGTCAAAGGTTGACAAGTGCTGTGACAGAAAGGAATTCCTTCAAACTATGTCACCATCACAGCCAGTTTTCTTCAGACAGAAATACAAATGTCCCGCTGGGGTAAAGCGCCATCTGGTGTCACCTGCCTTGCTCGGTCTGGACAAAGTCTTAGGGGAAGTGCTCTGCTTCAGCTGTTTCTCCGGAGTCTCTCGGACTTTCGTCTTCTTTTCAGCCAAACTGGTCCTGCAAAGTCATCCACACACTGACAACTTTAGACGTCAGAACCAACGTCAACAGACTGATGGAGTGATCAACAGGCTAACATTTAGATGATGATCCCTAGTTACTCAAATCTTTAAACTGTTTTGTCAAAAATGACAAAAAAGGCAGAGAGCAACAATTCTACAATGTTTGAATATCATAGCTACATAAAGCATTAAAAATTCAAAATAAAAAATTCATATAGAAAATAAGTTTTATTTCTATATTTATATTCTTAAAATTTTATATTCATTTATTTTTAGCACTTTTGTACAAACACACAAAGTAAATTTGAACCTGAGATGCAGAAACCTAATATGGCAGACAATTCAATATTTCTTCGTTAGTTACTGGTCAAACTTGCCTCCAAGTTTGTTTACGAGCAATAGCGTAATGTAATGGGATATTACCGAGACCATCTTTCGCTCCAAACTGAAAATTTACCTTTTCCGATCTAATTATGGTTCTTAATGTTTCCTATTGCCCGGTTTTAATGTGCACTTCTGAACTTTGTAAGGAAGGCATCTTCAAATTACAGTTGCATTGTACTGTACTGTAGGTGTCAAAGAAAGCAAGTATAGAAGCCATACACGAGTCCTAACTTTGGCGCTTCTGAAAGGTTCCCTCAAGTCACCACAGAAATGTTGAGATATACACATATACATACTTGCTGCCGATGCCAGTCACCACCTTTTCCTTTGAAGTCTTCAAAGGTTTCTTGTACGTCTTGGACGACTTCTTATCGGTCCTAATCAACAGAATCAACACGAGAACATCCATGAGAACGGACAGGCACCATGTATGAACAAGTCATGTTGTATCACCAGTAGATTTCAAATGAGAAAATGAAACAGCACTTGTAAAATAACTCACTTTATCAATAAATACAGAATTTTAATTGGTTATGCTTCCGAATTAAAGATGTGATCAAAAGCCGGAAAAATGTTGATTAGTGGCTTTCGTAATGACTCATGTGGCCTTAGATTTCTAAAAGACCAATACAGCCTTAAAGAAAAAGTCTATGAAAAGGTTTAGTTTCTTCTCTAAAATGCTATTGTAGCAATCTTTAATAATAATAACGAGAGCTAATGACACATATATGTATGTATATAAAATCCCATGACATTTTGAGATGCCATTGCACGGCAATGCCTTAACCATTGAGTTCAGACACTTCCTTCAATAATAACAATAATAATAATAATTATTATTATTATAATTTCAATAATAAAAAGAATAATAGTATAGTAATAATAATAAGACAATTTATACACCGATAATAATAATGGTTTATAGCTAGGAACAATTTCAATAGGTGTTAGTTTGAAGAATAATAAAACGAGTAATTTTTTGTTGACTAACTCTTCTTTGTCGGCGATCTTTTGAACTCCGTATCGTCTCAGGACCTGCGTCACGTGTTCCTGCAATGACTTCTTTGGCGGACGAGTCGTCACAAAGAAAGGGAACATCAGGTTTGCCGACGCTGGCATCATGATCTGTTCGGCAGTCAGGTAGATGTAGCCGGAATCATGCTTCTCGTCTGAAATGCCGACTCGCTGTTCAAGAACGATAAAGCAGCTGTGAAAGACTTCCGTCAGGGCCACGACAGCGCTGTCACAAAGGTCGTAGGTCGCTCGGCTTGTGACGATCTTGTCCAGCAGGTAGCACTCGAGAGCGGGGTTGCCGAGTTCCGTGGTGAAGAGCATCGGATTGACAGTCGAGACGGCGAAGACGTCTTCAGGAAGATCGGTCAAGTCCTGCGGCTCAAGAAGCTCGCTGAGAATGCTCAGCTTGGTTTTAGCAATCGCTTTCAAAGCCAATTCGAGCTTCGACTTGCAGCGCAGCTGAAGAACAGCGCAGCCCTTGAGGTGCTCAGCTTCCGCAACATCCGGTTGGCCGTTGCCATCCTTGTTGCCAGCCAGAGTTGGGTCTGTCTGTGAAACATTTGGCCCAGCAGGTGTCTGGCTTTTTGGGTGTTCTTCAACAGGTAAGTAGAGGTCTTCCATGAAAAGGCCACCAGCAGATGCCAAGGTCTTGTAGAGAGCAGTCCGAACCAAGCGTGCATTCATCTTCGTAGGGATGTTTGAAACAACCAGCACACGACAGTGGGCCGTACAGTCGGTCAGCGTGACCGAAGCGTCTGCAACTGCATCCATTGTCACCGAGTGACCGACAGGGTCCAAGCGAACGAGATAGCGAAGGATCTGTGACATGGTCAGCGCTCGGTGGAACCACAGCTGCTCTTCCGGTTTCGATCCAGGACAGATGCTGGAGACACTTGCACTGCTGCTCGGCACCGGAGACGGCACAAGTGCTCCGGTGCTCATGCTCGTGAGTGGACTCGCGCTCACTGGGCTGTCACTCTCGCTCGTGGTTCGACGTGGACTGGTACCTCGCTTTGGCGTGCTGCTACCCCTTTCACGCTTTGCTTTAATCTTTTTCCGCTTCGACGGAGATGCCAGAAGCGACGTCATCGACCCCTTGCCATCTGGCGACAGCATGTCAGAGCTGGCAGACGGACTGCAAGCAGTGTCAGTGCTGCTGACATGAGTCGAGAGAATTGGCGCTGTTACCTCAGCAACTGCCAGGCACAGCTCGACGAGCGACTGCAGGTAGACGGAATACCTGGCCAAGGTGTGCTTCTCCGCTTGTCGTAACTTCGCCTCCTCCTCGTACAGACGACAGACTTCGAGTTGCAGCTGAGCAAAGAGAGCCTTTGAGCCGCTCAGCACTGGTGACAGGTTGGGCACGATGCCAGACGACCCGATCTCCGACTGGTAGACGAGACGCAGGGTCTGTGCGAGCAGGTGGAAGACGATCTCCTTAACGGGTGCCGGAACGTCGGTGCGGCTCAGGTATCCCGTCAAGAGTTCAATGATGCGTAACAAGACTGAAGAGGGAATCAGAGTAGTGTCAACACGCCACGAACAGCCGCTTCTTGCCTCATTTGACCTCATGGAATCATCTTCTCTCCCCAGCAGGACATTTCCTGAATCATAGTCCATCTTTGTGAACTGAAACTTGAACTGGCATGAAACCAGAGTCTCGATGTAAGCGATGGCAAGCGGCAGTTGAGGTGGCACTCCGTGAATCGTAATAATCATTCCAGGAGGAGGCGATATTCCGACCCTGACGTGTACCAAGTCAGCCGGAACGATCACTGGAGTGTAGCGATCGGTTGGATCTCCGGATGATTCGATGTCGCGAGGATAGCAGACGACTTCCTGTTTGCTAGAGGATCCACTCTTCTTGATGCGGTGGCCTCGATAGACGAACACTCTTCCCCAAGGACCTTTGTACAACGACATACTAAACACAGACAATGCGTCTTTAGCAACCTAGGCATCACACACCCAATAACACCTACTATCTTTGCCAAAGGGCCTCTCACCAATTTCACTTGGCAGATACCATCGACCGATGCCTTGCACATTATTACAGAACAGTGGAACTTATCAAACTACATCTAGCATATATGTATAGAACAAACTGAATAACTGATAAATAATTAAATTAAATTGAATAAAATAAATAATTTGATAAATTGCTTCAATTGCCAGAGTAAGTTTTAACTGCAAACTGTAGAAAAAAGCAGAAATTGTTCTGTGATCAGAACTCAATGTCACTGTTATATTTTGCCCCTCAGGTTATAAACTCGGGAAGGCGAGATAAGACTGAATCAGTCTGTCTAGACAGCCACCTGGTGGACGGCAGCTGAGAAGATAGAGAAACGACTCACTCCTTTTTGATCGCTTTTGGATCAGCACGACAAGAAACGACGAGGAAAGACATCGTTGGAAAGTGAACATCTGTGCAGATCTTGGTTTCCGACACCGGGAATTCCTCACATGGAAACATCTCTGGTGCCGTCTGCAAAACAAAGCGCGTCTAGTCCGAGTCAATCCAGAAACTTCTATAGTGCTGTTATCCTAATACATGGATGGGATCCTAAGTGTCACCTGATGTTTAGAACTGATTGTGTTGTAGTGCTAGATTTACAGAAGGCAGAGATAATACTACTAATAATAACAATAACAATAATAATCCAACATAACATAACTGTACATCTTTATAAAACCAGGCTAACGACCCATACCTGTAGACAAACACAGATCTGATTGGTCAGCTCGAGCACATAGTCTTCCCCCTGATTTGCCGCTCGAACTATTGCGACGCGAAGCTCCTCCTTCAGCCGGGCCGACATCGTGTCTTCGTAGAATGTATCTGCGAGCGACAGAGCACAGAGCGAGCAGAGTCGCTCAATGGAACGCGCCGTCTGCAGAGCAGATGCTGCAATCGACCCGTGCGACTCGGGAGGAGCGAGTAACTCGTTCGACAACAGCTGAAGATTTTTGACGTCGAGTTCCTGAAGAAGAGCGGCACTCGCAGCAGCCGAGCCGAGCGAAGATGAGCAGCAGACGGAAGCCATTGCCGGACTGTTGCACTGGCTGATCAGCTCCAGTAGAGCGGAGCGACAGAACATCCGCGACAACAGACACTCCGTCTTCAAAAGTTCCCTATGCAACGACAACAAAACAACAGCCTTCAACGTAACAGGAAATATTCAGTAACTCTTCAATTTATTTAATTATTTTATTTTTATTTATTTATTTTTAAAATGTCAATCTCTGGACACAGCTATGCTCAGCTGAGTTTTCCTCATTAATTGTTAAGGGCATTCAGATATTTTTCAAACACACATTAACACCACATCCAACAAACAAACACAAAAACCGACCTACAAATCTTAAAACGATAAATTAAATCCACTGGGGCCCATTAGAAATTAACAACTTACCACAACACACGCATCTGTGAGGTTCTACAAAGGCGCTATATAAATAGCCAGATACATACATACATACGTTCACCTATTGAGTTTCGACTGGGCTTCTTCAACGGACTGTCACTTCTCACAACAGACTCACTTAAACGACCATCGATCAATGACCTGTGTATTGTGAAAAAGGCGCTACAGAAGTCATTACATAAGATTTGATTAGATTAGAACAAATGTTGACATCTGCAGCCAAGCGGACCAACTTGTGAATGTCGATGTTCGAGACGTCCAGCGTTTTATGGCGTCCAACAATGAATGACGACTTCCTGTATCCAGGCGCCGGTCTCTCCAGCATCTCCAGCGGATACCAGTAACGGACAAGAATACCTTCGCTACGCAGGTACGTCTCTATCTCAACCAGCTCGGTTGCCTAGCAACACAGAGTAACAGAAAAACTTAAACAAAGCAAAACCGAAAAAAGCAGGATGACTGCCTGCAATTAAGATTAATTTAGGCTAGATTAAGATCAACTGAGGGTATCTTATGATAATTTACCAGGTAAGTGGCTTGTGACTACGTCTTTCCATTCTAACCAAATGCAAGTTAAACAACCCATGAAATCGAAACCTCACCTGATCGATGTCCAGAACGACGCCCATAAGTCCGAACGTCTTGAGCATGCTACGCACTGCAAACTTTGGTAGAAGGATTGTTCCAGTGGGAGACGTCTGCTGCGACAGCGTCTTGATGACGACAACGGTTCCCTTGTGCAGGCGGTCGATTGTGAACTTAGCCAGTTCGTCCTTGATGTCTTCCATCGTAGGAAGATGGAGATCACGTGGCATTCCGCCGTTCTCTTCGTACAGAAACTCTACCGTCTGTCGCGCGATGTCCGTCATGCCTGTCACATGTTAAGATACAAGATGAGAGAAAGACAGACAGACAGACACACAGAGAGACAGACAGAGACAGAGAGAGGAAGAGAGAGAGAAAGAGAGACACAGAGAGAGCACACTCAACTTTCATAATTCCCCCATATCCACATTTCAAACGCCTCCAGGTGCCACTTTAACTTATCCAGGTCTAATCTAATCCAACTTCATCTGATGACTTTTGTTCCGCTAGAAAAATTACAGCCACCGACAGCAAAATGTAGAGTTGAAAACAGAACATCTTCCACTTACATCTCTAAAGTGTTGCTAAACCAGAGAAATTACCCACAACAAGGCAACGTCAGACAACCACCAACCTAACTGCAGAGCTCCTCTGATCTGCTCCAGGCCGTCCTTTCTCTCTGCTTCATTACGAAAACGGCGCCTGATGACAGGGAAGACTTTCTGTTCCCATGCTTTGACGAGCAACGTGTAGTTGTCCTCTGCTGGTTCACTGTCGTCTTTTTCATCCAAGTCAGATTCGTCATCGATGTTCGCTTGCTGCGTACGAGCGTCCGGACCGGTTCTTGTTAGATTACTGTAACTCATCGACAGCTTATAGTGCGACGAAACCTCAGCATTGTACTCTGTAAAGTTCAGACGTAACGTAACGTTAATCAGTGTGATCGGAGATAAGGCTATGTGATGTAACTGGGCATAAAATTATGTAAAGTAAAAGAATGTAACATTAAATAATGAAGTCTTCTTGTTCTTTAAGTCCATGGGTTCACTGTAGATTTCCACTGTCCCCTGTCCTGTGCCAACTGACTCGGTCTGTGCCGTTCTCTGATTGGTCTACCGCTGATCCCTCTGCCCTCCATCATTCCAAACACAACCTGTCTGATCATCCTGGTCTTATCCATTCTGGAGATGTCTGTCAGACATTTGAAATTGCAATGCGTTTGTATAAAGCCACTCTCAGTGCTGCAAAACTGAGCATTCTTTGCATTCACACGTGCATCTGTATGTTTTAAAAGCGCATGTTCATTAAAAAAATCTGGGAAGTTTCTACAAAAGCGTGTAAGGAAGTTTGTTACATCTTGTTGCTTTAGCAGTTGAATACCTCACCTTTGAGTGCCCTGGGTACACTAGCCGTGCGACACGGCGGACCAGGGGGCGTTCGGGGCGTCGTGGCAGCCTCTGAAGCCGTGGCGCTTGGCATCGCTGGACCCTCACTGTCACTGTCGCTGCTGATGTGGAACGGCAGAGCAACGAACGTGTCACGGATTTCACGGACAAGGTCGTGGACATTGTCTGCGGAATTGTGGCCGTTGCGTCCCTCTGCATAGGCAAATGGACTGCTGCCAAAGTTGGCTCGAATCCGCATGTTCTTTTTGAAAGACAATAAAATGACGCAATATAAGATTAATTTGTTTTACTCGGTTCATGTTTATGCATCTGAGATTAAATTAAAGATTTATTAAACTGCTTATTACATGCTCAACTAATTCAGCAGGCTGACCTTTTTCTGGATGTGTACGACTGGCCACATTGACCCTGCGACCTCGTCCACAGTCGGTCCGAGTCGCTGGCCATTGTGTGTGAAGTACACGAGGCCCCTAGCAACCTGGTTCTGCGACGGTGGTGTGTCACCATGTCTCTCCCAACCGATGCCCGCCACGTCACCGACGTTTAGCGTGATGTCAAGGCGAACGCTTCGCCACTGAAGAAGACTTGCTCCGTTGTAATGTACAACACGTCCGTTGCTAACAAACACAAACGATAAACACTCAAGCAACAGACATAAACGATAAACACTCAAGCAACAGACATAAACGATAAACACTCAAACAACAAACATAAACGATAAATTATAACAAGAAAGAAGAGAAGAGCAGCTACTTATAGCTAACTTCAAGAAGCAGGTGAGTATTTATAAATGTATATGTTTGTACATATACATCACCCCATTCAAACAATAGACAACAAAAGAATAAGAGACTGAACAACAAACAAATCCCCATAGAACCAAACCCTAACCCTAATCCTTAAGGACACGGAAGCCGATTGGATAAAGCGCTCGGCTTGTAACACGGAGAGTATGGATTCGAGCCTCCCCTTAGATGGTTACTGTATAGGGACCTTGAGCAAGTCCTTCACTCACAACTGCTTCGTGCCTCAGATTCAGATTTACTGACTGTGCACACGTAATAAATGCAATTATTATAAAAAATAATAAATGGTTGTGCTATTTCAATCAGCTGTTCATACAATACGCAGATTCAAACATATGTCGTTGTTACTTGTGGAAGAGACAGGAGCCAACTGGGTTCGTCCAGGATCCATCTTTCTTTTCAGCGGCCGGCATGAAGCCAAACGAGAAGATGGGAGCGCTGTCTTCCTGCGAATCGCCAAAAGATATAATCTCCACCTCCCAGTAGAACGAGGAAGTCTAACACAAACATCCACATCAGTTCATCTGCATTCTCTTATTTATATAGCTCCACTGTCTGCTGCAAAATGGTCGATAGTCCTGTCAAGTCTAACACATAATTGGAGTTGGTTCTACATGCATGCGAGAGCCTACCAATGGAGAGTTTTCCTTCAAGAGATTCTTAAAGGGCACTATATAAATGTGCACATACACAAATACACACACATACACAAGTGTCTTCATACATACATATATACATACATCTATAAACATACATACACACACACACACACACACATACATGTAATGCCTCTTGAATGGCACAGCTACTGACCTGATGAGGGACTGGCTGGGTTGTGTAGACCAAAGTTCCACGTGGCAGATTGTTCGGGGAACTTGGATCACCAAGGAACATGACGTCAGTGAATCCGGACGAAAAGAGACAACTGCGGACCGGGGGATAAGCGGTCGAAGGATTCCAGCAAAATTCCTTCACCTGCAATCACAAGAATACAAGCAGTGCAATCAAAACAACAAAAGAATTCAATCAACAACATTCACAGCAGCAGAAATTAGTACAACCAGCAAGCAGTAAGAAATGGTAAATGTTTAAAAATGGTAAAATGCTACGTTTGAATAGTAAAAGGGCAAACGTTTCAAATGTTAAATGCCACAATCCAAACCATATTATACCTACAAAGTTTACCATATTCACAGCAATATATAACATTGGAATGACCAGTTTACCATGTCCTGCCATGGTCCCAAATGCAATATACCATTATGCCATACCTAACCCACAGAACCAAAGTCTTACCGGTTTCGTGATGGCTTTGCTCGGTGGTGGAGGTGGCTTGGCGCAGTCAATGTAGAGCATGCGCAGTTTCTCACACTTTGTCTCTGTCACAGGCATTCGCTCACCTTCAACAGAAACAAATCCTACATTAAATTACATTCCGTTTACAACGGCTTCTTCATTACATTCTTGATCACATTCGCATTTTCAGCAGTTAACTGCTAGCACTGCAAATGGGTGCGGCACGGTGGTCAATTGGTAACACGTTTAGTCAATGATCATGCAGTTGCGGGTTCAACTCCGTGTAACGACCCTAGGCAAGTTGTTTGTGCACACCGTTCCTCTGTCACCAAGCAGCATGATTAGGTATTGGCGTAAATGGCAAACCCTGTGAAGCACTGGCCCCGTGTCCAGGACCTTGGGAATTGGCTCAAGGGCCAAAAGAAAAGGAAATGAGTGCATCCCGTACGTCCCACCTAAGGGATATGGGATACATTACTTTTTACGGTAAATGGGAACAACAGTTGTAACATTGCAACAAGAAGACCAGTTGTAATGTTGTAATGTTAACAGTAGTTGTTACACTGTAAAGCTGAAGTGGTAATCACACTCAAGACAGCAGCCAATGTGAAAATGACCTCGCATGAAAATCGTTACTGTGAACTGCCTGCTACCTGCACTGCATTCGTTGGCAAGCTGCTTCAGATTCTCAATGCAGAGACTCGAGTTCTGAATGAAGACCCTGGCAAATGACGTCTCGTGCAGATAGAAAGACAGAACTTTACATGCACTGAAAATTAAACAAGAACTTCCATCACTGTTCAGCCGTTTCATTACCAAGAACAACTCGTTGCCCTGCCTAACACCAATTGCAAAATTACATGGATCCTTAAACACAAATACACAAACACTTCCAAACTATATCAAGTCAGATGTTTCAATATGTTTGTCTGTATCTAAATACTTACTTATGTAGTCATGTTTAAGCGCCTTGGTTAAGTTCTCAAAAAGAGCTACAGAAATAATCAGATACTACATGTAATGGTGACAATGTCAAGTGGTAGTGTAAGAGTTACACAGCAGACAGAGTAGTCTCAACTGTTTTCTGAAAACATGAACACCCTTGGGCTCCTGAAAAGCTGCTAGAAGGTAGTCCTACGTATGCCGGCCAGTGATCATAAAGGCCCTATCACACATTTTTTGTCTTAGTTGGTGCTATGAAAACATTGGCAGACGTTGATACATTCACGCGGGGACTTGCGAATGATGCAGCATTTGGCAAGACATATCCAGGACAACACAGTAACAACTGCATTTGATCAGAGTTCACATCATAACGTTGCACATGTTGCAATGCAACATGTTATAAGAAGGTTCTAGTTTGACAACAAACCGGGTCTTGATTTCAGCGACGACGCGACAGATCTGGTTGGCCATGCAGCTGGCGTCTGTGCCGTAGATGGGCAGCTGCTGAAACAGAGGAGGTGAAGTTGATCCAAACAACGGAGTCAGAAGGCTCTTGATCAAACTGACCATCGATTCTGTGATGGCCATCTTGCTCAGAGGTAGACGCTGTCAACGCATAATGATAATAACATTCGTTATTATTATCAATATTGTTATTAATATTATTATAATATTGTTATTAATACTGTTTTAAACCCAAAGGGCAAGGAAACAATTAAGTGAGCTGGAGAAGCTTTAATGTGAAGTGGCTAGTCTTTGCTGATTTTTACTATTATTAATATCCTAATTACTAAATATCATAATTATTATAAAGATAATCAAAAGTTACATTTCTTTAACTCTTTAATCACTGGATTCCAACTTAGTACTCGAGAAATTACACAGCTAGAAAACACTGACCCACGTAAATCTGGAACGTTTCACCATCCGAGAATTTAAAGCAAGAAAACATTGACAGTGACACACACCTGGTTCTGCGGGGGTTTTAGACGGGTGATGGGAACTTGTACGTTGTCTGAGTATCTCGGGGGTTGGAACTGTTCGGTTGTTGGAGGATCCAGGGAAACCGTTGCGAGGCTTGTCTGCTCCGACAAACTCGAAACAGTCGCAGAGCCACACATACGACCATCACCAACAATCTGCACAAACATTAACACTAGGAGAGGTTCTTCACAGGGGCTACATAAATGCTTAAATTTATACAGCACTTTTGTGAGATACCTAAAGGACACTATACATTAAGCTTCTAGACAACTCACAAGCTATCTGGCTAACTGATTAACTAAACACATTAATAAACACTGCAGCATAAAATAGCTAACTGATAACTTTTGCTACACAATTTTAACTGGACTTCATTCACCAACAGATTACGAATTTTAACTACGGTTTGACTGGAGGAAACCATCAGTTGAAGTCTTGTCCGTTATGATATCGGCACTATAGAAGTATGAAAATTAGATTATATATAGTGAGCTGTCATTATTTTCGATGTCCATCACAAACATAATCTTTGGACCAAAGAGAATTTAACCTTGAACACTACCAGACATCATAACTGAATAGACCAAAACCTAACAGCTAATGCATAATTAAGCAGCTGTTAATATAATTAGATAGCTGTTAATATAATTAGTTAGCTGTTAATATAATTAGGTAGCTGTTATTACAATTAATTGTTTGTGAGATAACCTGAACATTGCAGCCTGGTCTGATCATTTCCTTGAATCCTCCGATCGCAGCGAGCGTTGCGTTGATCAGCTTTGCTGAGCACATCAGTTGGTCTCTGTTGGTCTGAGGTGACGTTATGTCGTCCAGGGAACTCAGCAGCTCAGCAACAGAATCCAACGTCTTGGAGATCACCTGAAAATTCAAACAGATAAATGCTAACTCTGTTGCTTGCTCACTCTTCTCTCTCTCTCTCTCTGTACATCCTCTTAATGAGTAAGTAGAAGCAACAAAGACCCAAACTCTTTAATGACGTACCTTGTCCATTGCGACTCTCCAAGTGTCAGCTGCCTGCGTCTCAGCTGCCACGAGTAAACTGTGCAAGAGAGCAATCACCTCAGCAGCCATACTGTTCGCCACATGGCTGCTAATAAATGGCCTTACAGCGTCCGTTCTATAAATAGAAGCAAAAAACCCACTCTATAAACAGAAGCCATAAACAAACAACTTAAAAATAAAGCCATCTAATATAATTTAAAAACTTCCCATAAAAGTAAATGTACACATTTTCCTACAGCGACCGTATGGCCTCGACCCTGTTCATTTTTCAGTGAATTAAGTGGGTGAGATCCTTCACCACCGCTGCCCATTTGAATGGGCACCACGCCATTTAAGGTCCCCGTGTATGGACATTGACAGCCTGAGATTCAAATCTCTGAAATAAGCCACAACCTGAATGCAAACCGGAGTCCTCACGCTCAGAGGCGCCTTGTCGTACACATGTAGCTAACCAGGCTAGCACACATCCCATAGCCTGTCTTATGGTTGGTCTCTGGGGGCCGTGTGCATATCAAGTGGTTCTGTCCAAAAAACCTGCGATTCAGAATGCAGTTGGGAAGCACCCATCGACTGATGGATGCATTGTGCATCACAATAACATCAGTGCTACGGAAGTTTCCAGATTGGACAAGAATTCTGTTGAGCCATTATAATAAAGCAAGCTAAAAATAGTACTTAAACACACTATTGCTTCTAATAACAATAATATGCACAACGAAATGAAAGTATTACGCTAGAAGCTTAAGGTAAACAAATACGCTGCCAAGTAATGTAATTGGTCACATATAACAGGCCTCTGTTAACAGTCATCCTCAGACGTGTAAGGTAAAACCAACGGCAATGCGTAATGTAGTAAAACTGCTGAGCAACTGTTGATATACTTGGCCAGGTCGATGTTCTTTTCTCTGCAGACGACTTCGCTCGCCGTCTTCTTCTTGTCGGACAACGAGCTGTTGTCGCTTAGGGACGTGTTGTCCATTGGGGGACCGGTGCTGACAATGAGGCCCATCTGAGCCCACTTGGTTGCCTTGCGGATACTAGACAACGCATCCTCTGTTGTTGCCTCTGCTTTCCCTGTCTAATGAAACAGTCCACAATAAACACATCCATCCAGATAAGGGATGGACTGCTTACTCTCTTGCTTCTGTGGATGTTTTATGGTTTAAACATCTGACTCATGTAATGTACCCTTGATTCCTCACAGGATATTATGGTAAAATGTAAGTAATAATGTAAGTAATAATAGTAACAATAATAATAGTAATAATAATAAATTTAATAAGTCTTCAGATGTATAAAATAAAACAACGATATAGCAAAATTGACAACCAACTGCTTCTCTGGAGAAATTTTGGAGTCCTACCTTGGTCAAATAATTATACTAAACATAATAACAATAACATCAAGATTAATATCAATAATATTAATAAACACCCATTAATTTCTAATCAATTCCCTTGGCTAAGTAAAATGCCCCACTTAAGATTGGCATAATGTACATTTAAGATGTTATTAGCCAATGGACCACAAAATGACTTCTACTGGATTAAGTTAGAGAAGATTAGCGTGAGATTAGATTAGTTAGATGCAGTTGGAATACCTTTGTCATTTCGCGATCCATTCTGACGACTTTCTCCATGTTGGATCCACCTGGTAACCGTAGCAACTGAGTGTCCACACTGACAGAGAGTCAAAAACACATCATAAGTTTCAATAAAGGAGCAGTCTTTCTTTTAAAATAACAACAGCACCTAAGGAGAACCACACCTAAGTTTCCTACACTAGAACTGCTGTCCTTTTGGCAGCCAAATCAGATCCTATTACATTACAAAGCAGATGACATTACAACATAGTTGCGTTATAGGGGGCTTTGATTCCATTGCTGAACGAAATAAAGGATCTCTTTTCACAGTCGTGTCACACGATATCAGAACTGGAGGTTATAAAGCAGCAGCTACAGGGTGTATATAATTACCGAATAACATCAACTTGTCACTAAACAGAAACCCACTATGTATCAGGATATTTGCAATGTTTTATTACGAGTCTTCTCTTTACAATGGCAGAGGTTCTGCGTAAAGCAGAAAGCTGCGTAAAGTAACAAGATCCAACACTCTATATTTTAACAAACAAGCAAGCATACAAGGCATTGTTGTACTGTGGTATAGGATGTACATATGTATGTATCAGTACATTTAATTCAGCACCTTTTACACGCCTCTCAAAGTTGCTCAGTGCAGAGGAACAGATGCAGAGGACAGAGAAATGAAATGGAAACTCATCAAAATTCCGTTACCGAAGAACCATCTCACAACAAGGCAGTAAGTACCCTACTGAGCGTCATTTCAAAAGCTGAACTACATTCAGAACCGGTTCATTAAAACAAAGAGAGTTACATGAGAATGCATGCGTGTTATGGGTGAGAAGAAGCTCGTTGCAGGTAGACCGAATTGTACCTGATGAGAGGCTGAATGACTTCGTGTGATGATTGTTCCTCTCGCTTGTGAATAAAGACGGACAGTCGGCCATCTTGGATGTCTGGATCCTGGAACGGCTGTTTGCCGTCTGCCGAACGCAGTCCGACGCTACGGTCCATCGACTCTCGATGACTCGATATCGTCGTCTGGCTACCTGCTCAAACACCAGCCACCACACTACCATCATCCACTTTATCATCATCATAATCATCATCCCACTCCTCTTCCTTCTCTTTACAATGCCTCATTATCCATCGACCTCCTCTTCCTCTTCCTCATCACCTGTCATCCTACTCCTTCTACTCCTCTTCCTCCTCATACTTCTCCTATTCCTCTTCATCATTCTCCTCCTCTTCTCATCATTCTTCATCCTAGTCCTCTTTCTCTTCCTCATACTCCTATTCCCATCCTCCTTGGCTTCTTCATCCTTCTCCTCATCATGTATCTATGTATGTATGATCACTACTGCTCATCTGGTAATCCTCAATCAGAACTGAGCAATAATTCTGACTGCAAATCAAGCAGAAGGACATGCTCATTTTCCCCCTAACCTCCCTAAACCCATCTTCTTATCTTGTCCAGAAAACCTGTTCAGACCTGGAACGAGAAAGTCGCCGAGTTTGGCGAGCAGAAGCGAGATGATTCGGACGGATTTGTTGACGTCGTGACTCGACAGAACGAGGTCCTGACCCCAGGCGGGAAGTTCCACCTTCTCACACTCTTCAACGCTCATCAGCGGCAGAGAAACGCGACACAACTGAAGAATTATGAGCACCAGCTTCGGAGACGGCCTTCAGAAAACACAAACACAAACACCCACAGCAGACGGATTACTATGGCCATCTGGAGAAATTTGCAGAGAACAGTTTTCTTCCATTAATAATCGCCGTTCTTGTCATCATCTTCAATGTTATCACCATCATCTTCATCACTGCCTTCAGTCTTATCATCATCATCTTCATTAACATCTTTAGTCTTATTATCATCATCTTCATCATCATCTTCTGTCTTACCATTATCTTCATCATCATCATCATCATCATCTAAATAGTTTTGATTCTGGAACAAAGAACAGATCTGACTGACCTCTGATCCAACAGCAAAGACAGAAGTTTTGAGACACAGGCTGGCTGACTGAGAATCGCTTGACCCATCTTACTCCTACAGAAATTCACATAAGAAAATGACACAATGTGACGCCAGAGCAAAACTGGACATGACTCGGTCATGATCTCAGATGTCATCATCTTTTACCATTCCACTGCCTAGCTTCCCATTTCCTCTGCAGTTTCTCTGATGTCATTCAAGTATTGGTTAAAATCTCATCCTTTTTGACCCTCTGCGGTCTGTTTTCCAGTGCTTTGAGACCTCACAAATCTCATCTGGCTCTGTTCGAAAGATTCTGATTTTGGAATGTTGTTTAGCTGAACAGCGACCGTCGGATGATGCCTCATGCATTATGATAACGGCGCTATAGAAGTTCCCAGATTAGATTAGATTAAGTTGAAAACGTCTTCTGAACTGCATCCATCGGATCTATAAAGAGATTAATTTAAAAACCAGAACGCCGAATATTACGAAAAAACTCGGAAAGTGTAGTGAGACTCTGTGACCTTGAAAGGTTGTTGAGAAGATTGAGAACTTCCTGCAACGCTTCGTTGCTGGCTGCTTCGTTGCCTCTGCCGTCCGTTGCATGAGCCAAATGGTTGGACAGCAGCGTCGACACTTGTCTTGCGAGCCCAGAATGTTCAAACTCATCGAGCAACGTTCCTAAACACACCACAAACCAAATCCACTAAAGTACGGCTGAGTATCTGCTCATTCGTTTGAACGCCTCGGTTATAAGTAGTATTTATTATTTCTGTATCAAAAAAACTAAAGACTTCCATATCATCGACATCACAATGCTCAAGGCATCAGTTAACGGCCGCTTCAAATCAATTCTGCAATCCAAAATCATAATCCATTGGAGAAGCTAGGTCAAATTCCATGCTAATTAAGCCAACTAATTAATAAATTAACAAGTTAATAAATCAATCAATGGAAGGATCAGTCAATTGATCGATCAATCAATCAATGGATCAATCAATCGACGGATCAGCCAACTGATTGATCAGCAGTGGGTTCTTAGAGGAGCATCAGATGTAAAGACAAACCATCGTCATTTTCCCACAGGACGCATCGGTTCGAGAGGACTTGAAACCCGGCCCAGGCCATCGCAGACACCTTCTGATGCACCGACTGAATGTCCGATCCATTCGCGTCTCCACTGCGTGAGTTCGTCAAACTGCACAACTTATCGAGCAGATGGACGAGACCTGATCGCACGAGGCACCTCTCCTCCGCCCTAAACAACCAAACAGAACAGCCTCCTCCATATAAGACAAATTGAAAGTGACACATTGCTCAGTCAAAGTTTCTGTACATGTACGCTTGCAAGTATCATGACAACGAACACAGCATCGTTTAAATTAAGGATTTTTCAGAAGCACTCGACACATGGCTAAATCTAACTGATCTAACCGACTTAAGTGCTGTTGGAAATACATGCTCAGCTGATTTAGATACTTACCTGGTATATGGTATGAAGCAGAGTAAGCCGATACTTACCTGGTATATGGTATGAAGCAGAGTAAGCCGATACTTACCTGGTATATGGTATGAAGCAGAGTAAGCCAATACTTACCTGGTATATGGTATGATGCAGAGTAGGCCAATGCTGTTGCAGCAGGCGATGGGAAACTTGGCGGCCAACTGGACGACGGACAGCATCGTCTCCGCAAACGCTTCTCTCACCTGCATCACCATCCCCCCACACTGCAACTCATCCACCCTAAACAACCAACACAAATCAACAACCACTAGACCAAGTGCTCCGAGTAGTCTATTCTTTTGACAGGCGCTATATAAATTGACAAATATACTACAGTAATTAAACACAATAACAAATTTTTGTCCAAGTTGATTGCTTAATCTAATCAAATCTATGTCAACAATCAACCAGTTGCATAGTCAAGTGAAAGGGCATAACATACACCAGAAAGATTAGGACCAGAGTGGGATATGATTAGTATAAAAGTATATATATGATTAGATTAGGATTAGCATGGGATTTGATTAGGAACAGAATGGGATTAGATTACAATTACATTAGATTAGGATTAGATTACAATAGCACAGATTATGTTTAAGTTGGCAGAGTTGTGAACAAGATCGACCCTAATTATGACAAGAGTAGGAATAGCTTTAAATCTGGAATCCATTTGATTAGGAATAGATTAAAAATTTAGAACAGCATTAAAATTTCATAAGAACAGGATTAGATTAGGGTTTGATGAGCATTAGCGAGCTGAACAAACTGACAGAAGGACAGCTCTCTTGAGTCTCCAATGAAACCTTCCATAGCAAATACCAATGAAACCTTCCATAGCAAATACCAATGAAACCTTCCATAGCAAATACCAATGAAACCTTCCATAGCAAATACCAATGAAACCTTCCATAGCAAATACCAATGAAACCTTCCATAGCAAATACCAATGAAACCTTCCATAGCAAATAACGGCCTGAAACTGCTAAGCTGGCTAAGCATAAGTTGAACGCCACAACAAGTAGCCACAGCAGCTTTTGACAAACCTTGGTCCGTGTTGTAGGACGGTGGTAACAGCTGCCACGAGATGGGTTGCGCTGCCGACCTGGTTGGCCGCCATCAAAAGGTCCTTCATGTAGACCAGTGCCTGAGTCCGCGTCAGTCCACGCTTCCAGCGCAAGTGCGCCACCGACAGGAAACTTCGACATGACACCTGACACGACACAGTGACATCAGAACTAGGTCTGACATCTCTGAGGAGATCATGATTACTGACATTTGTCATTTTGACAGTCGTCATCCACATCATCTTCATCTTCGTTGTCATTGTCGTCAACATCATCAGCACCATCACCAGCAGCAGTATCATTAATAAGCCAGTGGAATTGTAGGAGGTAAGGTTCAAACAATTTCCTACTGAAGACATATTTTCCCACAAACATTTGCGTCCATCTGTAGGTCTTCACCCCATTTCCACAGCTATCAACCACGACCTGTCCCTACTGACGGCATCTTCTTACTCGTAAATCAACCTCAAAATTCTACAGAAAGGTCAATGAAATTAAGCGTCTTTGGCATAAAAAAGACACAAATGACTATTACTACCAATATTTTTTTACCGCATTTATTACATGCACAAGGTCAGTAAATCTGAATCTGAGGCGCAAAGCAGTTGTGAGTGAAGGACTTGCTCAAGGTTTCTACACAATAACTGCCTAATGGGAAGGCTTGCACCTGTACTCTCCGTGTTACAAGCCGAGCACTCTATCCAATCGGCTACCGTGCCCCACTAAACTGAGCAGATGGAATATTCTCAACTACTAGCAATGAGGTAAGACAACTTACAGCCTTTTCTGGGTTACTGCCGATAAATGAGAAGAGTTGATCGATGAGCAAGACATGAGCCGGTTTCTCTCGCTCGTCCTCGTCGCTCAGACTGTGCTGCATCAAAATTCCACTCTTCTTCAACGAATGTCTCGGTCTGGTAAGCAACAGGCGGCCATATTGAACATTCCCTTCCGGCCTTACAACTTCCACCCTAGTTTGTGCACAATTCCTCAACATGCTTCATAATTAGATACTAAATAAATAAAATACCGAAATAACATCCCACAACTATAACAATAATAATATGTCACCTTTCGCAGAAGTTTCTTTCAGCCAAAACTTGACGAAGTTTAGCTAATACAGATGCTTCTGTGACGTTTTCTTGAATTATCAAATGTACCTCAAGGCCAAATATAACAATAACAATGATAACAATAATAATAACAACAACATAGACTCATCTGCTTCAAGGCAAATCACATTCACTGATCATGAATGAAGATCTGAATTGCAGATAATAAGCTGCTAAAAGAGGCTCAGCCACTGGACTCGAGTCTACATTCTACCAGAAACCGAATCAGTTCAACCTCTTTGAGGTGAAGATGTCAATGATTGAATCGTCGGCCCACATCTCAACACCGCCTGGACAGGACCTCTGATGTTGGATGCCACATTTTAGAACATCTGTATCCGATCGAACCATCACATTTGGCACTACAGATAACAACAACGGACAACACAAAATGATGATTAGCAACGGTTGTTTTCAGATGCAAGGAATGCTTATACCGACTTGTCCAGTCGCTGGGACCTGTTGGACTGGTTCAGTTCAAAGGAAGGCAACTGGGAAACCAGATTACAGGTTAAAGCCTCACAAGTCAGTTTTTATTTCTGTATTTGTTAAGTGCAACTATCCAATGACTAAGAGCAAGTCCTTCACTCACAGCGCCATCAACTGATGCAAAGTCATTAGATAGTGGCACTTAATAAACACAGAAATAATAATAATCAGTTGTTTTACTTGAAAGAGCAACCATTTCCTAGTTCTAACCGACACGAGGAGCGTCCACGATTGACGAGGTGCTGCGGGTGATGCCAGTCGTCATCTCTGGCATGATCGTCACCCGCAGCAGCAGCTGAAGCCTCTCCATTATTCCGCTGACCATTGCCCTCGTTCGCGGAAGCTTCTTGACGCTGCCCACGTTATCTCCCTGCATCTTTTCCAAGTCACTTGACATCTTGTCACTGGAAACAGTGGCACAAAAGCTTCTGGTCAATTATTCCAGTCTACTTGGAAGAATGTTGAACAAATGATATACATGACTCCAACGAATAACAGACTGTTGCCTAACTTTAAAACAGCCATCAATTTGTGCCTTATTCAAAATAATGGTGCTACAAAATTTTAAGATTAGATTAGTTTTCATTGTCCTTCAGTGTCCTTGATGTTGCTTTTAAGTAAGTAATGCATTTGTTAACATGCCATATGTCTATTGGCTGGGTGAGGAACCGTAGCTGTGGATGAGTCACAGCCGTCAAACAACAAAAGGAAGATGCTACAAACAGGTCTTAAGCCGCTTTATGAGTATGTCTAGCTTTTAATGCAGAGAGGCAACCATCTGTCCTAAGGTCCAGGAAAAGTCATTAACACCTCAAAACATGAAACTTATTTCTCCCTTTAAACTAATTCTTCTCAAGATTTACATTTCACATAATTTTTTCAGCAGTCCTCAGAAACAAGAACGACAATTACGATCCCACTCCAAAGAAACTCACCTTAGAAGATCAAATCATATCCCTAAAATCTAGGAAGTGGGTTAGACAACATTCAAGACAAAACCCAGCATGAAGCACTGTCCATGCAACATCAGCCAAAAGCAACAACACTCACCATAAATCCGAAACGACTTCTTCAAGGTTCGACGGGTCAAGGGTTACGTCCTTGAGAAAGCAGAGGACGGCCAGTTCTTTCATCTTGTTCTTAAAAACAATTTGAGACATGATTTGTATAAAAGTTACTACAACAGAATATGTCATGGCAACAGAATCTCTCATAAAACTATGAGGAAATTTACATCAAGCTTTATTCCACCAAATAAACAATGGTAGCTTAGTAGCACACAAGCTTAAGGGAAAAGTTCCAAAATTTCAGGAAATAATAAAGAGTCGAAGGCGAAGAAATGGTGTACCTCGGCTAAATGATAGTCCATGAAAAACACCTGATTCATCTGGATGAGGCCTTGCTTCAGGTCGTCCAACTCACTGTTCCACTTGTGTTCCATTTCGGCAATCAACTGGAACGCACAAAGATATGCAATTCAACGGCTCAGTGATACACCTTCGAGTTACATGAACCTTCTTTTCCGTTTCTTACCTTTCAGGTACATCTAAAAGGTTTCTTAACATCAAAGTATTTGCTCACATTAACGTGTGTAATATGTTTATGGCAAATCATATGTTGTATTATAGGCTTACACAGTCTCTTAATACCTTCATTCTTAAAAGACTATTTACTAATCGCATCTGGTATCAAAATTCAACACGCAATTCGAACACGATATGTATGCGCGTATTTACGTAAGTATGTACATATGGAATAATTCAAATGTTTCTACAATGCCTTCTGAGTACCTCTAAAAGCCACTCTTTGCCAGTCATAGAGGAGCTAGAGCTCACTAGCGACAAAAAGTCCATCTGTAAGCAAACAATAGGAAAAGTCCCCACTGATGGGCTCTTGCACAACAGTAGAACCCAACCAACATCTGACAACCCTTTCAGAGTGAGTTTTCCATATCAAAACCCAATCCAATGTTGTAAGGTTTGCTCACTGGTTACCTGCAGCTGCCGTAGCATGGCGTACAATCGCTTGTACAATTCAGACATCACTTCCTTCAGCAACTTGTATTCACAGGTCAAGTTCTGTTCGTGAAACGCGATGTTCTGCACAGCGTCTCCCAGAGACAGATGTCGAATGGCGGCCGAAAGCACAATTTCCTCCAAAATCTCTGGCTTTATCACTTCGCTAACAAGAAAAAACATTACATTACAACAGATCATCACAACAGGCGCTTGTATGCATGTATGAATGTATCTGTCGGAACATTTCTTTATAGAAATGTGTAACTGACCACACATATAGCTACCTTAAACCTGGTAAAATGGTAAGGTAACATCTCTTTTAGAGTTATTTTTACTTTTGGTAAAAAGGTGCTACTGTACACTATTCGCCACAGCTGATCAGCTGCCAGTGCCAGGACTGACCTGATGCTGGGTCTGATCTGCGGTGGATGTTTCTCCGACAGATTCCTCAGCTTTTGCAGGATCTCGCACGGCAGTTTGATACGAGGAAGTCCCTTCCGGCTGGCGCTGTCCACTCCCTCTGGTCCCCCACAAGATCCATCGGCAGAAGGATCCAATGACGACAGAAGGTCTTCCATCTCATCCCGACGCCAGATGCATCTTGAAAAACATGAAGACCAAAATGAAATCAAGAGGCGGTTTAAATCCTCTGACAAACAGCATCTGATGAGACCTTGCACACTAAAGACTAAGTCACAATTCATTGACAGTTTGAGCTTTGAATTCAAGTTTACGAAGCAACATAATATTCTCTCATATAACAAATTATATGAGGGATGCACTACACTGGTTTCCTGTCGAGAAAAGAATAAAGTTCAAGATCATGGGTCGTTAATCGGCTCCACCCAGGCATACGACAGAAAGATGTGTGTCCCAGTCACTGGGTGTCTTACTTCTGAAGGAGTTTGCTCTTGAGAAGCGGTTGGCAGGTCTCCTCTTCCGGAACGAGAGCCGGACCCAGGAACAAGAGATGCAACATCGCACACGACAGAACAGACAGACTGAGCGCCAAGTCAGCCACGAACGGAAGACCACCAGCGACCTCGTCACTCGACTCCTAACGTAAAACAAACGAAAAGCCTTCTTACCCAGTCGCACAGTTAAGTAAGTAAGTAATTAATGCATTTGTTAATACCCATATGCCCATCGACTGAGCAAGGAATCGTAGGTGTGGGTGAGTCACAGCAGTCAGACAACAAAAGCAAGACCGTACACATAGGTCTTAAGCTGCTTTATGAATATGTCTAATGGATTTGTAATTTGTCATTGTCATCACAAATTTATATAGCGCCATTTCAAGAAAAAATCATCAGAGGCCTAGATATTCATCTGTTGAATCCATTCAAACTGATCCTCAAATCAAATCAAACCTAATCCACATTTAACTGAATCCAATCTAAACTGAACTGACATAAAATCTAATCCACATCCCAGCTGAATCAAGACCATACCCTATTCTAATCTAATCCAATTAAATCTAATCTAATCTAACTGAATCAATATGTAGTTAACTTAGCAGAATTTAATCAAATGTACAGAATAATCCAACCCAATCCAATCTAATCAACAGACAAAAATGTAAAGACATGCGTTATTTTAAAAAATCCTTGTTACCTGTGCCTTGACAGTGACCAGGAAACCCCAAAGAGCTTTGTCGGGAGTGTTGTGTTCGCGGCCGCTTCTCATTTCAAAGGAAAACGTAACAGTGTCGCCCTCTATCTGAACACAATGCAGACAAGAACTACGTCACAATCAATCAAGCGATTTGTCAAAAGAGGTGCTAGCATTCAATACAATCTTTGTTATATGTCGTACCAAACCGCCTTAAAGACATCACTAAAGGCGCTACCTAAATAACAAAATACATACATCCACATACAATTCCTGCAAAGCAGAGCAGGCAGTCACTGTGCCAGCATCAGCTGGTCATCTGGACACAGAAAGCAAAGTTTGCTGCTTGATGTCTGAACGGGTCTTACCTTGATGAGGTCCTTTGGCCACCCGGAGCCAAGGACGCTTCTGCTTCCGTAGCCGAACGTGTTGCCGCCGTATTCGCCGACTTTGCGACAACCAGTGTTTGGTCCAGCAAAGAGCATCAGCTGAAAAAGAAGACAGTGAAAAACGTCTCCGATTTCGTTTCTTCTTGCACATAGTATGGGTGAAAGGGCATCAAGTGTTATCATCATCATCCTCGTCGTCGTCATCATCATCAATCATCATCATCGTCATCATCATTTATTAATTTCATCACACCTGATCGTAGTCCTACCTTGTCGTAATCATACTGTGTAGCACAGCGTGGATCGAATCGCAGGAAGAGGCACTTGGCGCCTGGTATGTGCACCGTCTCACGAAACCTATAGTTGTCTCTCACAGGATGTACAGATTCAATCGATTTGCCCGACGTCCACGGAGCAGGAATCCGCAATCCCGTTAGAAATCCCTCTTCCTCTTCATTCAGGCCATGGCTGCAGAGAATCAAAAGACAGGAAGAGACAATAACATCGGATTAATGACCAACCTTGACTAAAAGACAACCAAGAGACTGAACTGACTCCAGACATCCTCATCCACCCACTCTTGCATCAGTTGCACAAGACCAACTAAGAGAGAAGCAACAAAATCAGTCCTGATAAGCAATTAAGATACATTGAACAGGACTCTTCCCATCTGTCTGATGGTCAGTTAATATTCCCTTTCCACCACCACTAGCAGACAAACGAATAAAGCAATACTTCGTAATAGGAGACTATGTTTAATAAGGTATCTAAATGTTGACAATTATTCCCTGTTTTTCACTGTTATTCACTGTGGCTTGTCTAAATCTAGTCTAAGACATCTTGAAGGGGCGCTAAAAAATGCTCCAAATGGATGAGATAATTAATGAATTTGCCAGTTTTAGCACCCCATGAGCTTCATTAAAGGCACACAACACACAGAACTGAGTGCTTACCGGCCAAGCTGCTCCGGCTGAACTGTGTCATCCAAAGTGTTTTCAGCCGACTCAGGAGTTGCTGGATTTTTGAGCAACAGAGCGCTCTGCCAATCAAAAACAGACAACATTTTGGCTTAGGGAAGGGTAGGGCAAGGACAACTGAGGATGTTAAAGAGAACCAAGGTGCACAAGCAAGGAAGCTTTAAAAGCAGAGCGTTGATCAACCAACCATAACTTCATCAACTACAACGAAGCTCAATCAGAAGTCAAGATCAGTCAGGTTTAAATCAAACAAATGGGATCAACTGCTCTAACTGATCAACAACACTTCCACAAAAGCACAGTACACAGCTGCCAGTGTACCGTGATCTGTGAAGAAGCAGGTTCCTGCGACTTAGCTTTTGTTGGGTACTGTAGAAATCTCAGGCCTATGACTCTTGCTTCCTGTTATGACAAAAAATGAAAAGGGAGGTTAATAAAATAAATTTGCTGCGAACCTGGCTGGACAGAATGACCAGCCGGACCAACTGTGACATGAGTCGATCGGCAAAGACGAGACACTGCAGATGCTTAGAGGTCATTGCAGTCACAAGAAGCGGCACCAGATGGCCGAGAACGGTTGCTTTCGTCAGGCGCTCCAGCCCTTGAAGCCAGAACTCCACATCTGTGGAATGGCTCTCAATTATGCTGCCACAAATCTCCAGCATAACTTTCAGCACCTTTTGCACAAAAGAACAACAAAGAACATTTTCGTACGATGCAGTCGTAAGATTTACTCGACTAAAATCAAAGAGGTGGTGGTGGCACCAGTTCCTGAGCAACATCTTGTGATAACCAGCGCAGCTGAGTATCCTTAACGGGGAACAGAATGCATAAAGGCATCAAATTCTGCTTCAACTGAATTTCATTTTCTACATTTCTTGTATAGTATTGTACCACTTTTTAAATTTTTGCTTCAGTTCTTATAATGCGTAATAAATTGTACTGTTTTACGAGGTCATACTTAATAATTCCATATTTCATGCGTTATATCCTGCCAACGTGTCTGCCAACAAAAAATTTAGCCCTTATTTTCCAAATAATAAATAAATAAATAAATAATAATCATTCTGGCTGCCAAAAGCCAACAACGCTGACCTGAGTTGCGGCTGCAAAGATCTTGGAGGATAGACTGAGGGTGAGCGACTGGAGATGCTCGACAGAATGACCAGATTCTAGTTTATCGATGGCACCACCTGCAGCCTGAGCTGTAGCTTCCGCCTGAATTGGCTGTTGCTGCTGCTGCGGATTCCTTGGCTCTTCCTCCGCATCATCATCATCGCGTAGGATGAGCTGCTTCAAGATGCTCGTCTGTAGAGCTAACAGGTAACTGAGGCAAGGAGAGGCCACCTGGTGATGACAACATAAGCACACACACATGCACATGAACGTTGCACCATTATCACAAAGCATCAATCGATGCTTTGTGATAACCACAGCCACAAACTGTTATCCACTGAAGAAGTCCAGTCAAAATCTTGTACGTATATATTTATATATATACAATTATACATGTCTAGGAAATAGATAAATGATATACATTTATATGTATGTACAATTATCTAAAATATACATAAGTAAAATGATATATAATATACACATAAGTATATAAGTACAATGATACATATTTATATATGTATGTATGTACGTATATGTTTACAAAAGACTAGGAAATAACTTAAAAGATTAGACACGAACCGGAACCGAAGCCAGGACTCGTTCCAATGCCTTTCGATCGTTAGTCTTTGCCAGCTGAAGCAATGCGCAGGATTCTCTGACTGCATCCTTAAGGACCCAACTGATCATCTCATCACTCAACCTGAACAAATAACAATCGTCAAGACTTCAGTTCAACTTTCACGAATATCCAAACATCAAGTGCATCATGCAGGGTACAGAGCGACCATCGATTGATGTCTTGGGCGTTATGATAACGGCGCTATAGAAGTCATTAGATTAGATTAGCACAGAAGAGGACACTAGAAAAAACTACTAACCAGAGATGCTGGAAATCACCATCCGTCGTGACAAGAGGATTTCTGAGTTGATTTGCAAAATCGATCAGGATTAATTGTCTCAGGTAGAGAAATGCAGGTGACACATCGTCTAAACAAAATACCTGAGCTGAGTTACCTGCTCAAAAACCAACTACTATATCATGCTTATTATTATCATCATCATCATTATTATCTGTTAATGTTCAGTCATGATTTATGTTAGCATTAAAACTTTCAAAATTTTAATTCTAAATTACTAATTAATGATAACCTGTGCAGATGAGTTTTTCCAGTAGTTCTGTTCGTTCCCTGTGTGTTTTGTAGAGGACGCAGAGACCACACGTGAGCGTCTGACAAATCTGCCTCAAGGTGGCAGCAGCGCAGCTGTCTCCTGCGCTGTCGACATCACGGTAGCCATCGAAACTTTGCCAAATCAGTTCTCTGCAAAGGAACACCACAGAGCGTTGCTCAGAACTGGCCGAGGTCTCATCTTTTTCGGACTGCTTATTCTCTGCGACCTGCATTCAGGCCTCAAACGATTCTGCCCAATGGACTGTGATCCTGGAAGCAATTTTTCTTAGAAGCAATCATCAGCTGATGCCTTATCTAATATGATAACAGCAACACAGAAGTTTCCAGGGATTAGATAAGATGCTGTTTTAGAATAAACAGACAAGTCTCTTTCAGCTACTTTAAGAGGCAGAGATGGCTGCGATGCAGCAGTGGTGTCAACTTCTCAACCTCAGGTTATGACTCCATGTTGATTATTCTTAACTTAGCACAGATTCAATTCCAAACATCACCCACTGTAGCCGTCTGCCTGCCTGCCTGCCTGCCTGCCTGCCTGCCTGCCTGTCTGCCTGCCTTCCCTTATGCTTGGATATTGACCTGGAACCGAACTCTTCTTGCTAACGATTTTGTTTCGTCCGAGTGCCTGTGAATAAGCTGATTCCCACGACTTAGCTTTCACTGATTGCCGTAGAAATCTCAAGTTTACACTTACGATTACACAGCTCTGTACCACCAACAAACAATGAATTTCTGCACGACACTGTGAAGCAGAACTGAGTATCATTAGTACCTTTGGAGGGTACTTTGAGGGTGCTATAAAATTTTAAACAAAATGCAATACAGAAGGAACAGGTTGTTACCGAAGCCTTTCAGTAATTTTTCCACCAAACAGATTTTCTCTAACTTCAGCGTTCATTTGAAACAGGTACTACAACACAAAAAGACATGGTTAACATATTTGCCCACACAGCCAGTCAGAAGCCATCTTGAAACCAGGGAAGAATGCCAGCCAGTGAAGCAGCCGTCTTGTCAGTCACCAAAGCCATCTATGCATCAACTCATAAACCCACAATCCAGCATTAACTCCTTAAACTAACTCCATAAAGAACTAACAGCTTCATATCACATACTGGCCTGATTAACTACATGCGAATGTCGAGGCGCCTCTGTGCTCAAGGATGGCAGTTCGTGTCCCGGTCGTGGCTTAGTTCAGAAATATGAAACTCAGGGTAGCACGGTCCATCTATATCGACCTTAAGTGGCATGGCACTCATTCAAATGGGCAGTGGTGGTGAAAGCTCTCACTTGATTAATACACTGGAAAATAAGCAGGGACAAGGCCATACGGTCGCTATAGAAAAATGTGTATATTTACATTTATCACAAAAGCTGTGTCTAAGTTAGATTAGGAATAGCCAAACCTGTAGAAGACAATTAAAACCCTAATCTGTTATTTAACTCTTAGCACTCTAGCCACCAAATGACATTGTAAAATACTACTTAGAGTGCTACATAAATTGTCCTTATTACAGTTACATTACTGTGTTAGTCCAGAAGCATACCTCAATAAGTATAAGACAACAGGTCAAGACCAGTTCATCTCTGTTCGTGACGGCCCTTTCGATGATGTCACACACAAAGGAGACATCACAGAGAAGACGCTTGTCAGCACAGCAGCTGAGCGTCTCCATCGACAGACAGATGAATGATAAGCCAGAGAGACTGCTGCTTGCACAGCCGCTCAGCTCATGCAGACACATACAGCCAACGTGTTGCAACAGACATCGTATCACCTCGGCCGAAGACAATCGCGCATCTGCAAACCACCGAAACAACAAAGTAACAAAGTTATATCATGAAGCTGAATCAAATTCGTGATCCATGCCACAGACCGTGTCATAATGTATACCAGAATTTGCATCACAATAAAGCATTTTATAAAAAGATTTTTGTGCATTAGAAATGTTACTAACACCATAAGTAGTGGATATGGGCAGCAGGTAGGTTGTAAAGAGCAGCACTACGTATCACCAACAGTTAACAGTCTCAGTATACCACCATTTGACAGAAATGTACGAGCAGTTACATTACCTGACCTTGTTATATCTGACCTCATTTCCCCTGTCTTGTATTACCAATGTCTCTAATTAGATTCCAGATCTGATTGCCCACCCAACAGACAGAGTTGAGAAGATACTGACCTTTGGATGCCAGCTGCTGCTGCTGATTCTGGCTCAGTCCAAGGCGGCGCATGACGTGATGCTTGGCCTGATGTCCAGGGTTGAGAAACTGATCGACATAGTCATTTGTGCAGCACCAGATGAGGCTGTTTGTGGCATCATAACAGGCACCTGTCAATCATCAGAATGCCATAACTGACAGATGCCAATCATCTGTCAAAATGCCAATAACTAAAACAAAACATCTTCGTCGAATGACCTCCAGCCGATAATCCAAACTTCACAAGTTGAAACAGCTCAAGAAACACATTCATGCTATCTTAAGTTACATCTCTTCAGACCTTTCACCAACTGTGGCAGGCTCTTTAAAGGTGCTATATAGGTGTTTTAGATACATACATAGATGCACCCATACATACATACCCTACATACATACCCTACATACAAACATTACAGATCAGGTGCATACATACATGCAAGCATCCATCCATCTATAATATGCAAATGCAAACTTCCGCATGTAAACAAACAAAAATCTTCGGTTGGTCACTTACCAATGCCCGATATTGAAGACATTTTCGACAAAGCGCTGTTTGGAGTGTCGAGAAAGTCGACACGAGACACAAACTGACCATCGACAACACGGAACCAGTTGTTCACCGCCACCACTAAACACAGCAAACTCCAAATCACGCAAGGTAACATCACAATACATAAAATCTCCCAGATTTCTCCAGAACTACAAGAAGCTTTTAGCTAATTGACGGATAGACCCCAGATTCATTGTCATAATAATCACAAGTTCAATGGAGAAAACGGTTCAAAAGGCTAGCATTCCTCGCTCAGTTGATGGACATATGGCGTGTTAACAAATGCATAACTTACTTCATAAGCTGGAGGAGCACTGCAAATGGCAAATGTAATAACATGTATCACTAGTGGAAAGATATTCCTTCAGTGGCAGCCCTGACAAGCAGAACTAAATCAGAGATTTTGAACAGTTAACAAAACAACAACAGAATCTAATCTAATCTAATCCAATCTAATAAGAAAATCTCTACAGCGTCAGGTAAGTAAGAAAGTATCTTGAAGAATGTTCTTATGCATGCATCTGAACAAATACAGAGAGCGTCTAAAGGACCTCTCGAACACTACGAAGGCGAGTAGAAGCAACGAACTGCCGTCCAACTCACCCCGTGTGTTGTTCATACTCGGACTGCTGCCAAAGAGCGTCCGGGCCGAGTTCCCAAGATTGCCTCCAACGGGATTGGTCAGTAGCACCAGAGTGTTGCCATCACAGAACATTGGTGACTTCAGAAGATTCTTCAGCGAGATCCCAACACTAGTTCCTGAGGCTGAAGCCAAAACACAAACAAAGAACGAATGAACGAATCATTGGGTTGATCACCTGAATGATCAATCAACCAATCAGCCAGCCAGCCAGCCAATCAACCAGCCATTCAATCAAGTGTCATGTTAGGTCATGTGTTCTGCACTCTAAACATCTACCATCTACTGCCAACAGCATCGTTTAAGTCTAAGTTTGAATTTTCTACATACATGCATACATAGATCAGTGCATTCTTTAAAGCCCTTAATAGGCACAAGAGATCACCACCTTCTTCTTTCTTTCCTGACTGCGCGTCTGAACTCGGGGTCAGGGCAATCACTGCAGTTGCCACCCCATTTCCTGGCTGAAAAGTCCTCAGACGCAGTGTGCCCAGTTCCCCTGTGGCCTTTGACCCCGTCTCTTCCTTCTTCTGTAGCACCACGCGACCTCTGACGGAAGTGGCCGTCGTCTGTGACTCCTTTCACAAAAGAGCCAATCAGAATACAAGTAAGCAGATTAGAGTAGATTAAACTTCAAATTGGGGCTTTTGGTTTAAAAAAACTGAACTGTAACTAATCGTGGTTTTGAAAATCACACCCGATTCCCCAGTCATTATTCAAACGGGTCATCTGACTGTCTTTCCCTGGTCATATCTGAAACACTGTCCCAAGTGAACGGGCATCTTGGTTGTTGGACCTAGATTTTGGAACTCCTTTCCTGCATCTGTTTGTTCTGATCAGTTGCTTGTGTCATTTCATCCTACACTTAAGACTTACTTTTTCAGTTGGTTTATGCATCATAGGCTGCTTCTCTGTCTCAGCTGACTGAGATTCTCGACACTGACCTGACTACGGTTTGGTTGGTGCACCATAATAATAAACAGCATGAAAGATTAGATTAAACAATAAAAGAGATTAGATTAGATTACCAGTAAATATTAAAAAAGATTAGATTAAACAACATGAAACAGACCAGATGACGAGTGCATTCTCTGCTTACGAGAGGTTACCAGAGAGTATATAAGAAGAAATGGTATCAGATTAGAATCAGATTAGAATAGAATAATCGAGATCAGATGGCAGATTAGATGAAGGTAAAAGCCATACGTCGACTGTAAAGACATCCATAAAAATCTTGGAGTTCTTTTCCGAATTAGTCCAAATCCAGTAGAACTGAGCTCCATCCGACAACAGATTCACTGTAATCGTCACAGAGCCAGCACCCAACAGGAACTCAGCTGGTTTCACGACAGTCGCCACCAACTGACAAACACAATTCACCAATTTTCAACAAATTTTAAAGTAAACAATGAACAAATATTCTTCACAAAAGTACCAGGCAGCAAAACTAAAACTGGATTGTGCTTGGCATTCGTCAGCTGTTCAAAACAGTTTCAGAAAATCAGTTTCTTTAGGCCAACATAACATATTTGATGAAGATGACTACTGATAATCGCTCAAATGGTTAAGAACTCGCAAAATAAATAATAGAAAAAATTTCACAAATCTAATAATAAAGCTCACACAAATACAAAATTAAACGCTAACAAAAATAACATATATAAATAATAAAAAATAGAAAAATTTCACGAAGCTAATTATAAAACTTACTTAAATGCGAAATTAAATGCTAAGCTGGAAAATGCAAATTAAACAAACTGATCAATAAATAACGCTGAACAAACACGGCAAATTCAAAATCTTCAGCAGAAAACCACAACATGGCAGAGATGCCAAAGACAACAACGATGAGCACCTCAAGTGTGCATTTGTCAATGATGTTGGCCAACTTTGCTGCTCCAGTTTCAGCATCAAACTCCAGCTGAGGCCGGTGTATTAAGACGTCTCCGTTACAAGCCAACCAACCGATGGGAAGGTCAGTATTTCTTGCATAGGCATAGCCCCTGAAACAGCCAAACTGTCAAATTAAGTACACTCCATGAAGTAATCTCTGCTAAGAACAGACAATAGCATTACTAGAATGCTCACAGATAAACTGTTGTCACATTCACTGTCACCTTCCACCACTAACATTACATCACATCACGTCACTGCTTTCCATAGTTGCTATCCCAATTCCTCTTCTTCCCTTTATCTAACCTGCAGATCCAGTTCCAAACACCATCCACTGTAGCCGTCTGCCTGCCTGCCGGCCCGACCCTTGGATCTTGACCTGGAACCAAACCCTTCTTACCTATCAATTTTGTTCTGACTTTGCGCCTGGGAATAAGCTGTAACTTAGCTTTCATTGGGCGCCGGAGAAATCTTGAGTTTATGATTCTGATTTCTCAGCATTTAATATAAACTGAAGCTTACCTGAGGGTTCCATGTAGACCCGATCCGACTTTGATGACACCCTTGCCAAACCCATTCGATATGTAAAAGAACTTTCCATCACACGTCATAGAACGGCCCAACTCAAATGGCTGACCTTCGGAGGTCAAGCAGAAAACCATCCACAGATTATGTAATGCACCCGTAATCAAAAAATTTATATATCACTGCTTCCAATAAATGCCTCAGCACTGTTCAAGTGTTGTAATGGTGCTAAATAAATGTCTTGCATTACCTTACATGTACAACATTTACTTACTTAGGACAGGTAGTGTAAATGGTGATATGGTTTGACTAGATTACAAACTAATTTCCTGTAAATTTCTCAAATATATACATTTATAATATATATATATATATATATAAAACGTATATATTTTTATATTTTTCATATCATCGTCCACAGTCAAAAGCAGAGCTCAGGAATGACACCAGTTCACATATATATATGCCTAAACTCCTAATGCAAGCCAATGATACCAGACATAAAGAAGTCAACAGATACAACGCGTTGCATGTACATAGCTGGACGATTACTACTTACGCCAGGCCCAAACCTAGAAAATCCAACCTTTTTCCGAGGCAGCTGTAGCTCCGGTTTTTAAGTTCTGGTTACTTTTGCTAGTTGCAGTGTAGATGAGATCATCAAAGCCCCAGGCAACAACATGGTGGCCGCTGAGCAGTGCAGTCAGCTGACCTTGGCCGCCTTCTGTCCTCAGCAGGTCATCCAAGATATCGCCAACTGGTAATGGACCAAGGTCTGGAAGACTTTGCATCAGATGGATCGTGTGGATGAATGTTGCCAGGCTACCTCTGCATCACAGAAACACATTTCTGATCATCATAATCACAAACTCGAAATTTCTAAAGTGCTACTTAACAGCTAAGCACAGGGCACCAGGTTATTCATGAGTGCTGTGCCAAGTCAGTGGGGTTGTCCAAAGACGCCATGTCAAGAACCAAGTCCAGTTGCCAGAAGACCAGAGAAAGAAGGGGGGGGGGGGAGAAGTGTCAAACCCTACTGTCAGCAAAACAACAAGAGAAATTGTTTTTAAAACAACGCTGAACATGATGCCCACAGCTGTATAAATGGGAAAGTGGATTATTTTGGAAAAATCCACACAGTCCAAGAAGCATCGGGGGTCAGCTGCTAGACAACACGGAGGGATAGTTGTCACATAGTTGTTCTGGAGCTGTTGTATTCTGCTATGCTCTCAATAACTCCTTAAATAATAACAACAGTGTGGCACAGCGGTCTATCGGTAAAGCGTCTGGCCAATGATCATGTTGTTGCGGATTCAACTCTGTGTACCAACCCTAGGCAAGTTGTTTGCACACACCATGCCTCTGTCACCAAGCAGTATAATTTGGTACCGGCATAAGTTGGGAAGTAAATGGCAAAGTCCTGCGATGCACTAGCTCCATGTCCAGGACCTTGGGATTCGTCCACTGTCAGCTCAAGGGAAAAGAAAAACAGATGAGCACCTCCCCTACGTCTCACTTGTGGGATTATAGGATACTTTACTGTATAACAATAACTGCTTACCTAGCACATGCCAGAGCGACCAACGCAGAGGCGGTGTTCTGCTGCTGGATCGGATCCAAAAAACTGCTCGGCACAGGATGATCAACAGAAGTTGACTCTCCGAGCCACGTACTCAGCAACGACTCTATGCCATCAAGACAGTCGCTCGGCTCTTTCCTAAGACTCAACGGCGAACAGTCACGCAGACATTTCAACAACAGGTTGGCAGTTATTCCACAGAGGGCACTGTCAAGTCGACTCTGAGACTGCAGGAGGGGAAGGACTAGAAGAAGGCTGACCTGCGTGGAAAATGACCCAGTCTCCGTTTCCTTCTGGCACGGTTTCTTCGACAGCGCCTCTCTCGTCACCACTTTCTCCCGCTGGACCTCGCAGGCCAAATTTCTCACGGCCGCCCAAAATCCTCTCAATGCGTTCAGCCTGTATTCAAGCAATCGAGCGTTTGCGCCGTTCTGGGTGCCGCAAATCGTTCTCAGTCTCTCGCTCAGTTCGTCCGGACTCTTCGAATCGAAACTGACCACCTCCTGTTCGAGCTGTTGGTCGGCGGTGCTAACATCGTGCGGTAGCTCAACTAATTCTGTAACTCGCATCAGGCCATCGTGCAGAAAAAGGGTCTCCTCTGATATCGAAAGCCACTGCATGCAGTCTTGCTGCTGTTCCGAACGCGTCGTCATAGCTGCACTCCGATTGTTAAAGATGCCCTACACTAGATGTTCATTGCCATCGCGTCACATCAGTTTTGCACATTTGAAAGAGCAAGCGTGGTGAGCTTTGGCCCGACTGGCAGCATTTGTGAATGGATTTTAAGCAAAGTTTCACTTAGTAATAATTTAAATCACAGACAGAAAACAATCAACATCTAGGATTTTAACGTTAGCACCCGACCAATCCAAAAATTCGTTACAAACGATTCTCGGTTCCGTCTAGTTTTAGACACAAAAAATCGATTACTATAGCGCCGATATTGCGAGAAAAAATTTGTAATGAAATGCATTTTTTGCGTTAGGCACTTGATGTTATATACAATTATGTTACGTCTCATAGCCCAAAGCACCTAACTATTTTCATAAATTAAGGAAAGCCTACATTTTCTATACTTTGAACTATGTCCTTTTTTATTGAAAGGGAAGATAGAAACTTTACTGACTTTTATTGAAAGACGAAGATAAAGACTTTATTGGGAATTTTTGCACATAAGAGTGCAAAATCTTCCAAGTTATGTGCTAAAGCAGCAGAAAGGCTAACTCGACCTTGGGTATGAATCAGAGGACAATAGTTAGCAGAAACACGGATACAATACTGAGGTTGTACAAATAATTGGTCAGCCACAGTTAGAATATCGCATCCACATCTGAAATCTATACCTGAAATATAATATAGAACCAGGGCCGGTTTAACCACTAGGCGAACTAGGCGGCCGCCTAGGGCGGCACATTTCTGGTGGAGGCAGATAAGCTACATAAAGAAATATTTTTTGCCGCCGTTTTGTCACCATTTATTAATAAATGAAAAATTTAAAAATTATTAAGTGCCATATTTTTGTTTTATTTAGAAGTAATAATGGTTCGTAGATGATTACAAATGAACGACGATACTAAATTAAAGATGCAGAATTCGGCTGCATTCCTGTGTGAAGGTTATAATAACTTAGTTAATTTAATATTAATTAGTTATCGCACTTACTCCCGGTAAGTGCGACAGGTTCGCCTAGGGCGCCAAATACTCTGGCGCCGGCCCTGCATAGAACAACCGAAGAAAGCGCAGAGAAGCTTCCAAAATGATCTGGAATTCGAATCTGGGGTTACAAGGATCTGAGCTACAAATAAAGATTGAAAAGGTTTGGATTAACAATACTTGAGAGAAGAAGGAGCAGGGTAGGCTACCTAATCGAAGCTTATAAGATCATCGCTGGAAAGGAGGCAGCGCGACGGGAGATGTTCTTGCGACTTGGCTTTCGCTGTGCGCTGTAGAAATCTTGAGATTGCGATTACGATTATTGAACTATCGCCAAATGACGGCGAAGCCACAGGTATGAATTATTTAAGAAACCGAAACTACAAAATGCTGGTGCCCGTGGTAATGATATAACCCGTGGTGCCATTGTCTCTGCACGCCTATTTCCCGAGACTCGTGCTGCATTTGAGTGATGTAGATATGTCTGTGCTTCCTAGATGACTACTCACGAAATGCAAAATATAATTAGCTGGTAAAATCACTTTGCAACACAAGGTATAATTAAAATTCTTTTATAAAGTTAACCTATAGAGAAGACACCCATGTTAGTTATTGTAAATCTCGGATATTTTTCGGTGCCACACAAAAGCCGCGCCAGGGAGATCAGCTTAATCACCGGGCGCTATATCAAACATCATCGTAATCATCGTAATCAAGACTTTATAAAGCGCCACTTCAGGATAAACTCATCAGAGGCGATCCCGGCCCGACAACCCAGAACCCCTGGGGAACACGTAGGTTTTCAAACGCTTACGGAAAGAGAGGGAGAAAGGCAGAGAGGCTCAATCCGCAGGTCACCAGACAAACCACTCCAAGAAGCAGTGCAGACCACAGCTAAGCTTCTGAGTTGAGCCGTGGCTGTTCGGATCGCTTCTATCCCCTTCTCAAGTCACTTCGTTGGCTTAAAATAGCTACAAAGTTTTATCACTTATATACGACACACTCTAGTCCTCCCAAACCTCCTATCTTCCTCAGTTATTTATAGCCAAACCACTCCGTCCAACCGCTCTTCTTTCGCCCGAACACTTTACCGCCTTTCGTCACCTCATCCCTCAGTTGGAAATCGCTCCATGGCCCTTGTTGCTCCGCCTCTCTGGAATAAACTCCAGCCAGATTTACGACAGTTATCTGACCCATCCCACGAACTCCCTAGCACCGCACCTTATGCAAATTCTGCGCTGGTCCCTTTCACTCAAAACTGAAAACACTCCTCTTTCACAAAAAAACACTTCATCTTCCACCCTATTCCTATCCTAATTCCTCCTCTTTCCCTTACGGCTCTCTCGCCGTTCCACTGGAGCTGTCTGACTTTCTAATCTAAAACACTTTTACGGAGCCGTTATCATAATACCCAATGCATCAGTCGATGGTCGCTTCAAGCTAAACCGCAATCAAAAATCAAGATTCTCTTGAGAAGCCAGGTCGCATTCCGATAACTCAGAGAAACCGGAATCCAGGCTACGGTAGGTAAACAAGGTGAAATAGATGAGAAAGAAACTATCTAACCCTTGCATCTCTACAGGGAACCGAATCTGACCTTTCCTGCTTATTGATTTTGTTTTGAACTTTTGACTAAGTGTCTGCAGATTCAGCTGGTTCACGCTACTTAGCTTTCTTTGGACGCTGTAGAAATCTTAGGATTACTATAAAGACTAGTTCGAACGTAAGGTTTGTGTGTGTGTATATATATAGCTATAAGATTTATATCTTTATAAGGGGTCGGAACAGGGGCAGAGGGGCATGTCCCCCACTCGGTAACCTAGAGGCCCTGTTTCCCCCACCTTTGACCATAATATAAAGATTTCAATTTTGGTGTCCGAAAATAATGTCCCATATGTCGAGATATGATATCTAGAAATTTATCATTCTATAGTTTTTCTAATGAAAGTCCTGAGATGAAATTGAAGCGAAAAAAGGCTGTTGAATTGGTAGCATGGGTCAGATAGGATGTTGGCCCTGTTATCGGCCACGTCCTCAGTTGGAGTCGTAACTGACATCATACAGGCCACACGCCCAACAGTCATAGCTAGGTGGTTCTGCGTCCATCTGTTGTTATAGAGAAGTCCGTTGGAAGATATAAATAGTAATATAAACTCCAGGCTGACGGCAGCCGCTCCAGACGAGAGTAAATTTCCGACATATATACCTTTACGTAAATTTCCGGTTGCCAGTGAAAGATTGCATGTTGCAGATAAGTGATAATTTATGTTCTAAAAATTGGTAGAGAGTTATCAAGGTTAGAGGAGGAGGATGTTTTAATTTGCGTTTGGCACGCATCCACATGTTCTCCGCGTATTGTGTGTGTACATCAACGTCCTTCGGATCTAGGAAGTTGCGCTGCGCATTTCACGACTGATTAATTACTTACTTATTTATTCGAAAGTCCCTTCGGTATCTTTCAGCGCTACAATTTCTCTCGCAGTCTGGGGTGGCCTTAGTGTTTACAAATACGGCGACCGCAAGCGGCCTTTTCTTGAGGTTCACCGTTTAATTAATTCGACGCAAGTGGCTTGAGATATTTCTGAGTTAAACCAGAGCAAAGAGGCTTTAATGTGTCCCGATCAAGCCAAAGCGAACGGTATCAGAAGAGAGGCTGGTCGAAGTGAGTCAGCACAAGGGAGTGAGTCAGCATATTGGACAGCGATCGTAGTACTAGGTTTGATAAACGTTTGAATAGCATCTAAAAATAGTCTGTGAAGACGCGAGCTTTTTGTGTTCCTTGACTACGGAATGTAGGGCAACAAATAATTATAGGAGCAGAGGAGACCTAATTAAAGCTTATGAATCAATAATGGAATGGATGTAGTGCAGAGGGAGAGGTTCTTTGAATTTAGCACCGAACAAGGCGACTCGAGGACAGATATAAATTATTTAAGAAACCGAAAGGAAATCTAGGGCAGAAGTTCTTCAGTGCAACAGTTGTAGACTCCTAGAATGCTTTGGATAAGTGCTGTCTCTCTCAGTGGATAGCCTACTTTTACAGATTTTTAAAAAGAATTATGGAGGCGGGCTATTTGAGAATTCCAGGTTACTTAGCAGTGGTCCTAACACAGCTTACATGTCTTTCGAATCACTTAAAACCCTTGTTATGCTGTGTTATTAAGAAATAACTCGGTTGCACTTGTTCTGATCTTGACTGTTGCGTTGTTTCTTTGTCAATTTTTTATATGCTGAAATTATTACTCTCTTTGACCTGCTGTTTAAGTTTACATAAGAACACTAAACAGACCTTCATCAGATTTGCGTAATTTGGGTTTGTGAATGGCTTGATGGGGGGATTGCAGATGGGAACTGATCGATGGAGAAAAGATGGATTGATGGGTAGCGAACTGAAGGGTGGAGAATTGATGGGTTGGAAATTGATCGATGGGGAATATGTCGTTTGAGGTATGGAAGACTGGACGGGTGTGGAAATGGAAGGAAGGCAGAATTAATGGATGGAAAATTGATCATGGATCGGAAATTGATCAATGGAGAATAAGTGGTTCGGGAAATGGAGGGAAGTGGGAATTGAAGGAACGCAGAATTAATGGATCAAGAATAATTGATGGATTGGAAATTGGTCAACGGAAAGTACGTGGATGGGGGAACTGATGGACGATTGAAGAAATATGTGATCGAATGGTGGGTGGTTCAGCCAACACCTTCCAGGTGGTCGATATACAATGCGTTGGAGTTATTGGCGGTTACATGAATCCCACTCCGTCGGCCGTCTGTCTCTTGATGGTGTCTTCTCTCGCCAACCTCACGAATCGCCTGTCGTGTTCGTTTACCGGAACTACGGCCGGAAGTCCGTTTACGCAGCCGCAGACCGTCGTATCCGGTCCGTCGGTAAAGAGTTCAAGCTGTTTCGGCTTCATCTTAACCTCACGATAGCTCTCGTACATCCGTTTCGTTGTAACCAACCTTCTGTCCTCCGTAACCGGCATGTAGGGATTCCTCTCGTACCAGTACAGGTCGTCCTTCTTCGGTCCATGGTACTTGTACCCAGGTGGTAAATCTTCATGGTAGACCCTCCCGTGGAATCCGGCCGGCTTGGTCTTGGTGCACGGGTCGGGCGGGCGTTTGGGGGTCGTGTGCGGTTTCTCGAAGAGGGTTCTGCTCTGTGGCCAGCCGAGGCGAAGCAGGGTGTAATAGAGGCGCTCTTCGAAGTGTTCCTCAGGTGGCGAGAAGTAGCGACGGTCGTGGAAGGAGGGAAGGTGTTGATCGTCTGGTTTCGACCACCTCTTCGGGGTGCAGTTGACGTCGTTGTGGTAGTTGATGTAGTTCGGATACCACCAGACGTTCTGGTACGTCATTGTGCACCTGCTCACGTATACGCTCGGGGTCAAGGGTCAACGGTCAGACTTCTTCTCGATGTTACAACTACAACTAACGAATTGTTGTATCCTAGTATTAGGGGTGGACGTAATAGCGGAAATATGACAGTACAGTAACTGTAAATGTACACGATTTTATATAGCGACCTTTTAGACTCGAGCCTGTTCAATTTTCAACGAATTAATCGGGTGATATCCTTCATCACCGCTGCCCGTTTGAATGGGCGCCACGCCATTTAAGTTCTCCGTGTACGGACCGTGCTAGTAGCCCTTTCACACACACACACACACACACACACACACACGCTCGCACTCACGCAAACTAGCCCACTAATTCTGTATGCATACAAATGCCCCTCCCTCCTCCTGTAGCTGGACCTCCCACAAGGATTTCTTACCTGACTGTATTCAGTCGATTTGCACCGATGGAGGGTAGCGACCACCATGTGGCTCAACTACCTTTAATGTCGATCTACTTCGAAGAGGCTCCAAGGGACTAATTCGTCTGGCTGCCCTGGTTCGGAAACGCAGCCTTCACCGCTACATGATAAACATTTTAGTTTTGATGACGATGTCGGTTGCTTAGCAACGGCGCCATATTTGCAACGCTACGTCACTGATCGATACATTCAGCGTGTGTTGGCTGGGGTAAGGAACTTCGAAGGGGTCGACAATTGTTGAACGTCCCTTCCCTTTAGCAGTTACAGATATGCGATTTATAGGCCGAGGCCATGTGGGACATGTATTTCGGAGAGGCTGGTATTTTATGCCATCCACTGAAGGTCACATTTAGCTTTCTACAGCTGTTCTTCCCGATAATATTAAAATGACGACGGCGTTAACTGAAGATTTGACATAGGAAAGAGATTAGATAAGTGTAAAATATTAGACATTTGGAAAGATTAGACACAGGGAAAAGATTATAGACATAGGGAAAAGATTAGATATAGACATAGTGGAAAGAAAGGCCTATATTCGTAGGCCTATAGACCTTCCTTAGGCCTTCTAGGCTGTCTCCAAAAGCAGTACGCACGTACACGAACAGGCAATGTGTAGACAAACATGACGATTGAACAGAAGATTGATGGTAGCTAGTGGCCGCAGAAATTTAAACTTCTCGTCCATCTTCTGTCTCTATTCCACGCCCTGATAATGAGACAGACTGGAACAGATGTGTTCCATTTCCACACTCGCCAGTCCATCTATCCATTCATCCATCCATCCATCCATCCGTTAAATTCTTGCCACGTTCAAGGGAAAAACTGTCGGATTTCCTACGACGTCTTACAGCTGTTCCAAGAGGCCAAGCGTTCGCTGACGTGCATGTGTAGGTCCGCGTGCCTTTCGAGGTATTTGGGTGTGGTACTACGGTTCACACAGGCCTGAACACAGCAGAAACTGACCCATTAATGGATTGCTTGACCCCTGTAGGCCTCGTTTGAAGGAGTTTGTTCAAACGCCCCGGCTCGGGCTTTAGGCTGCATGACTAGCCGGGGCTGACGGGGTGCGCACGTACAGCCTGTGTTACTTTCGGGCCAGGGTTGAGCCGCGGTCAGAACGACGACGTTTGTCTAAGACCGCGTGGACTGCCACCGAGTGGAGACAGTTGAGTGAAGGCCTATAAGTTTGCGAGTTTTTGCACTTTGTATACTTTCAAACACCTGCTTCCTGGAACGCACAGCGCGCGCAGTTTTGAAGGTCTTCGCCGACGAACACGGGTTCAAAGTTTACTGTTCAACGGTTTATCCGTTATGGCTTTGTGACTCTAAAGCGATGCAGGTCGCACGCATTTAGACCTGTAGCACATTGCACCAAATACAGTGCAGCCCAGCCGGGAATTTTGAGGCAGCCGGCAGGCATCTCTACGCGCGAATATCTGGCGCCTTTTCGCCTTATATAATTCATCGGCCGGTGAGGATCTGTTGCAGACCGTCGTTGCAAACTCCGTTCGACAGCGAATTGCTGTGGAAAACTTTTTGCAATGTTATGCTGAAAGTTATTGGAATTGTTGAAACAGAAAACGAATAGTTGGAAGATTGTGAAGAACGGAGTCAGTTCAGAGTTGAATTAAGCAACGAAAGCTGGAACAATAATTAAAATAATAAAATTGCGGAATCTTCTGATGAATGTTATTCGAGTCGTTGAAACGGAAAACGAATCGTCGTAGGCTCTGGAAGAACAGATTGCGTTCAGAATTGAATTAAGCGACGTAAACTCGAAAAATAAGCTTATTTAAAATAAGAAAAATAAGCTTATTTAAAATAAGAAAATTGTGGAATCTTATGCTAAACGTTATTCGAATTGTTGAAACGGAAAACGAATCGTCGTAGGCTCTGGAAGAACAGATTGCGTTCAGAATTGAATTAAGCGACGTAAACTCGAAAAATAAGCTTATTTAAAATAAGAAAAATAAGCTTATTTAAAATAAGAAAATTGTGGAATCTTATGATAAACGTTATTCGAATTGTTGAAACGGAAAACGAATCGTCGTAGGCTCTGGAAGAACAGATTACGTTCAGAATTGAATTAAGCGACGTAAACTCGAAAAATAAACTTATTTAAAATAAGAAAAATAAGCTTATTTAAAATAAGAAAATTGTGGAATCTTATGCTAAACGTTATTCGAATTGTTGAAGCGGAAAACGAATCGTCGAAAGATTCCGAAAAGCAGATTCTGAAGAAAGGATTCAGTTCAGAGTTGAATTAAGCAACGAAAACTCGACAATACAAATTAGCAAGAAACAGGTTAGCTGTACTTAACAACCTGGAAGACATCAGGCCAACCGTTGGCTCGTGAATGTACGAACCAGACTATCAAAATTGACCGACAGATAAAATTAAGCTCTCGCACGTACTAACCTACTGACATCTGCAGATAAGATAAGAGTCGTAGGGCAACGCAAGCGATAACGGATCCCATAGAGATATCTGTGACGGTTGCATCGTCTTCGAAAGCTGGTCTGTTTATTTAAGACACTCAGTTCTGGCTGATTCGCTTTGCGAAGTCCTTAAACGGGTCTGCTTTGTAGCGATTTGATCTTGAATGAAAATAATCGATGGGTGGTTGCGCCCTGGCTCCTCTCCCCTCCTCCGGGTCCGTCAGTCTGCCGCAGAAGCCGATCAGTGCTTCAGCCCAATCTTCGTCAACCGACAGAGACTTTCTGACCGACGAGGAACGTAAGGTCGTTCTCGAAACCTGGGCACTCCTATCGTCAGCCGGGGGCGCCACGCAGGAGACCGGAGTTCGAATTCTGCTGCGCTTCTTCGAGCTGGCCCCAGACGCCAAGATGGCCTTCCCTACGTTCCGGGACCTCGACGACGACGAGCTGCCGAGGAATCTACTGTTCCGAAGCCACGCCCTGAGGTTCATGCGCGCAGTCGAGGCGGTTACGATGAACATCGATCTACTCGAACTGACCGTCATTCCTAACTTACTCAGCCTCGGCAGACGACACGCCTCCATCGACGGGTTCAAGGTCATGTACCTCAGAGTCGTAGAGAAAGCGATGATTGACGTCTGGAACGAGGTTCTCGGAGGAAAGTTCGATCGGACGGCGAGGGATGCCTGGTCCAAAGTGTTCCACTTCATCGCTGAACATCTCTATCTAGGCATCCAGGAACAGAAGCAGCAGCAGCAACAGCGAATAGAAGACAACAAATCCAACCCAGTTATCTGATCCATCATCCCAAGTCGAAACTATGGCTTTCTATAGCGCCATTAGTATTACTAATACTATAATTGCTTCTTATAGTTGCTACTAATAATACTAGTTCATCAAGTCTCATTCTTAACAACCCAGAACGCGCTGACAAGCGAGGAAGAAAGTTTCATCATCATCATAACCATCGTCATCACCACCACGACCATCGCCATCATCGTCATCATCATTATCATTTCGACCATTGATTGAAGCCTTGAGCCAGGCCGGCCCGGATACCAAACAGGCAAACTTGATAGTTGCCTCAGGGTCTCGCAGCAGCAACTAAGGTGTTTCTTCCGATGGCGCCTACAAGTTTTGCAGTCAGGCCTTCATATTACGCAGATGACTGGTAGGAAGGTAGTTTTTGTTTAACGACGCCGTGTCATAACAAAGATGATTAGCATCGCCCTCATCCTTCATCCAACCTGGGACTGGCACCACCCGACTAAAAGTAGTGGCAGAGTTTCATGTAGCGATTGGATAGATTCCAGCAGTCTGACGTCATCTTATGGCATCAAAGGCCGTTGACGTCGATTGGAAAAATGGTATAGTTTTCACTGCAGCTTTTTGCTCCGATGAATAATTTAGCGATTAAATATATAGTTTATGTTTAACGACGCTGCGTCATAACAAAGATGATAAGCGTCGCCCTCCTCCTTCATCCAGACTTGGTACTGGCACCACCAGAGCACGGCAGTGGCGGAGTTGAATAATGTAGCGATTAAACGCGGTTGATGGACACGTGGCGTCGTTGGAGAGCGTTTTACAGGTGTGTAATCTCAGCTGCTCTATTGTTGTAAGTAGCCAGAGTTTAACGACATCTTGTGGCTAAGCAAAAGTGTATACAGTTTTGATAACATGTCTAACATCTATCATCATGGACATTATCGAACGACAATCTCTGTAGTAGTTTCCAATGTTTAACGACGTCTTATGCCACCAAAGGCCACTGACATAGACTGGAACTTTTTTTGCGGTTTTCACAGTTTTCTTCTTGAATTTCAACTGTTAGTCTTTTAAAATAACGATTATTACTATTTTTTAAAGTTTAACGACATCTTATGGCTAACGTCTTTAACATTCTTATTTAGCAAGAGTTTATTGTTCATATTATTCTGTTGTTGATTTTAAGTCGTTTGTCTCGATGTTTTCGTATTTCGCTGGTTTACTGATGTTTCTTGTGGCGTCGAGGTGTTCTGTGAAGTCTGGAACAGAAGATGATGGGAAGCTTCCTGTCTTGCTGACGGTTTTGGTGTTGACTTCTTTACTTCACACTTTCCTTTTATAATATATATATATATATATATATATATATATATATATATATTATAAAAGGATATATATATATTACTTAAACTGATAAATATACATTTTCGACTTGGCTCTTTTCGTTATCTAGATTCTTTTTCCAGGCCATAGGCCTATAGGCTATTTTAGGCGCCATGTTGGCTCTCCGATGGTCTTATTGGCTGTTTTGATGGCCATGTCGGCTCTTTTCTGTTGTGTTCCAATTGTTTTTTAATTAAATTTTTGGTGGCCATAAAGGCTCGTTTGTCTTAGAACCTAGCATGATATGTACTTACAGAAATGTACAAATATATATAGTAGTTTCCAATGTTTAACAACATCTTATGGCATCAAAGGCCGCTGACGCCGATATACAATTTTTGTACAGCTTTCACGATGTACAAGTTATTTTTTTAAGACATTAAAGATTCGTTCGTAGTTGCTGTTTAACGACGCTTTGTCATAACGAAGATGATTAGCGTCGCCCTCCTCCTTTATCCAGGCTTGGGACTGGCACTATCAGTTCGGCTGGTGCCAGTCCGAAGCCTGGATATTGGAGGAGGGCGATATTAACCGTCTTTGTTATGACACAGTGTCCGTAGTTCGACAGAAACTACACAAATAACCGCCGGATTAAATCAAACTGTAGGTCTGTTTAGGGTGAGGTCCACGTAAGCTAAGCGGCCCTTGCTGCCGATAAATGTCGTTATCAGTGCTCTTCTCAGACACCTTTAAAAAGCGTCCAGGTTTTCCTATATATTGATGAACTGCGCTTACTCTGAATTTCAGACTTTTTTAAACTCACAAGCAAGGTCGATGCCTAACAGTGAACATTGTAAGATGCCATTAAACTGTGCGAACTCACTCTCGCTGAATTTGACGTATAAAAAAGTCGACGCGAATGGCCCTGGCAGCCATAAGATGTCGTTAAACAATGGAAATCACTAACCGCCGTATCAGCTTATATATATATATATATATATATATATATATATATATATATATATATATATATATATATATATATATATATATATATATATATATATATATATATATATATATATATATATATATATATATATATATATATATATATATATACACACACACACACAAGCAAGTACAAGACATTAACTCCCCCACTGCCTTTATTAGGGTAGCGCAAGTCCGAAGCCTTGGTAAAGTGCGGTCCGTACACGGGGACCTTAAATGGCGTGGCGCCCATCCACACGGGCAGCGGTGGTGGAGGATCTCTCCCGATAAATTCATTGAAAAATGAACAGGGTCGAGGCCATACGGTCGCTATATAAAACCTATACATTTACATTTAAAGGAGGAGGGCGTCTCCAATCATCTTCACATTCGTTCAAGTAGTTTCTGCTTAAAGACACTGTGTAATAACTCTTCCTTCTCCTCCTCCATCCGGGCTTCGGACTGGCATGAATAATCTGTAGGGTTACAAAACCAGACTTAGGCCTATATAATTACGTTTACCGTTAATTACGCGCTTATTTAGTGACCTATCCAGCGCATTAATCAGAACCAAACTGGTCTGAAGAAAGTTCAAATCAGTGCCTGGAAAAGCACAGGCGATTGGGGTTTCGACCACGACCCCGCGGGCGGACTCGCACACCCCCAGCCCTCCCTGCCGTCGTACTATAGAGTATCCGCTTTGCGGTGGGGAGAGCAGGAGAGATGATGGGAGGACCCCACATTACCTTGCGCCTATGGGCGCCGATAGCCCTTAATCCGGGCCGGCCTTGAGCATTATCATTAGCGGCGCTACATAAGTATCATTCTCATGATCACCACCACCGTCATCATTATCATCGTCATTTTGTTCACCTCAACTGACAAGGAACCATTTAAACTGCACCAGCCGTTAAAACATTTTACTGTATGACGTGATATTTTCAGCTTTTGATAAACAATTATTTCCGCAAAGGATACACAAAATGGCGGACAAAACAAGAAGACAACATAAAACGACGCAACATTTTACCTATAACGATCACAAAAAACCGCTGACTCAGCAGTGTCTTTAAACCCAGTATCAAGTTCCGATTTTTCGAAACCAGAGAATCACTGGCAAAAACCGAGTTCGAGTTAAAAGCGTTGCTACGTTTAGCTGCAAAAGCAAGCAGTGAATTGAGATTCATAAGCATTGAGTATTTTACGGCGCTTCCGAGATATTCCCAAAGGTCTTACAAAATGTTCGGATACATAAAATGGTGGATCGGGTGGCCCAAAAAGGTCGTCGAAATCTTCACACGTTCATCAAATATCGTGACTACTAAAAAATCCTGAAACTTTTCCATACAGTTTAGCACGGCCTAGATTCCTTATCCCTCACTCGTCCTGTGCTTCTGGAGGCTTAAGTGAACACATACATTTGTCAGCTATGATGGCAAGTGCGTGGAATTATTGCACCTATGCACTGAAACACACAACACAACAGAGAAAGCACAACACAAGAAACTCATCTGAGTAAAGCAATTAACTAGCAAGGGTCACGTGATCTCAATTTGTCTTCTTAAGGCAGTACTACTCGCCACACGAGGCAAGATAAGGTAGGGTAAAGATAATAGGAACTTAATGTATGATGAATGGACTTTTTCCATTGAACACGATTTTGCCAATACATCATTTCACTTAAATGGACCTCCAGACAATGATCCCTCGTCCTTAAGGCTGTGGTGCCACAGGGTCGTCCATCAAGGACATCCGTAGAGGGAAGACACAGAGGTCCGCTGCCTTCCCATTTCTCTCAGCTTAAACACAACCCACCCTAACAACTCCTTTCCCCTTCTTTCTGGCAACTGGACTTGGTTCTTGACATGCCTTCTTTGGACATCCTCACTGATTTGACGCAGCGCTCATGAATAAGCTGGTACCCTGCACTTAGCTTTCAAGTAGCACTTTAGAAATTTGGAGTTGTGCTGGGTCTAAGTGAAGTCCCTTTGTTGGAAGCGGTAGTATCAGAATACCCCACCTCGCAGCACCGTTAGCCCTGCAGGATCAACAGGGCTAACCAATCTAGGCCTAAGTACTCCGTTTGAGCGCGGACGTCGGCAAAGGGGACGTGGAGAGTAATTCCAAATGCGAACAAGAGGGAGGGAGGGAGGGAGGGGCCAAAGTAGGTCATTTTTTGCAGACGTCCTTTAGGGGGTCATTGCACATTTCCCATTCAACGTAACCCTCTTCCTTCTTGCTGAAATGTTTACGGTCCCGTTCTTAGATTCACCAATTTTGTGCTGACTCGATAACCCAAGCCCATAAACTCAATAACCCCAGCCTCTGAACTCAATAACCCCAATCCATGAACTCAATAACCCTATCAGCAATAATAATTCACAGGTTTCCCCAGCAGTTGACAGATTCAAGATCAACTGAGAATCTAACCCTCAACTGCCATCATCACCACTCAGCCAACCGGCCGACTAAGAATCGGAAGATTACCTTACAGCAGAGCATTTCCTATACAGGAGCCATATAAATTCTGCCACTACACTACGCTCCACCGAGAGCGCCACCTGCAGTCGGTCATGTGACTGGTCGCTGCGTCATGAGCTTGTGCAACTTCTTGAGGTTAGTCTGAATGATTGTGTCATCCGGTTTCATCTTCAGAGCATCCAGATAAACTCCCTCGGCCTCTTGGAGTTTCCCGTTGAAGTGGAGGATGGCTCCAAGGTTCATCATTGCCACAACTTCCTATCAACAGATGAAAAACAGCCAAATTAATAATCAGTCGGCCAGCATTCCATGGGTGACCGTCCAAGGCGCCCACTCAGCCCTTCATACTTCAGTGGTCAGTAAATGAATACCAAGGCAAGTCTGGATGTTAAAATAGGTGTTCTGTTATTGGATTGCAGCTACGGTCTCGTTTGCACCTCAGCTGAATGACCTTTTGACCCCGGGACACTGGGCTTCTGAAGAGTTTCTATACATATACTGTATTGTTGAAAAAGTTCAGCTTTTCTATGGGTCAGGTGTCTTAATCTAATCTAAAGCCTTCTATAGCGCCATTAACATAATGCCCAAGGCATCAGTCGATGGTCGCTTCAAGTCAAAATCGCAATCCATTACCACAATCCCTTGGAGAAGCCGGGTCGGATTCTGATGGGTCAGAAAAACCAGAAGCCAGGCTGCAGTGGGTAAGCAAGTGGAAACAGAAGTGTCTTTAGTTTAGACATGAATGACATCAAAGAACTGGCAGAACGAACTGAAACCGTAGCGACAAGGTCTCACCGCTGGATTCAGCCGTACAGCTTCTCGGTAGAATTCTTCAGCTCGCATGTAATGACCGGCTTGCCTTGAAGACAAAAACCAAAGCAATTTGACAGAACATACACATTCAGAACAAAACAGTTCCAGCAGGAAGGTCCCATAGTCCTGAAAAAGAAGCCCACCCCGCTTCAACTGATATTTCCAAATGACACACCAACTCTACCGTTTCCACTTCTGTTTAGTTTCAACTCGGACTCACGAATTCCCAAATTCTCTCACGATCATATCAAGACTCTCCGGCTAGGCATGCCACAAAGTAGCAGCTGGAGCTATATAAATTTTGAATAAATTTTAAATAACCAAATACGTAAAACAGGTGAAGAAAATTGAGCTGATGCGATTGCAAAAACCTGAGAGCATTGGCGCAGTTGAAAATCGTCTCAAAATCTTTTGGATCCATGTCAACCGCTTTCAGAAGCCAGTCGACTGCTTCGACCCCTCGTCCTGCATCACTCAAGAACTGACCTGAAACAAATGAGGCAATCATCATCGTCATCATCATCATCCTCATCCTCATCATCACTGCCATCAACATCGCCAACCTCATCATCAAAACAGAACTCATAATCTCTAGCAACACCTTCATCATCGCTGCCCTATTTCTGCAGACAGTTAATTCTTAAAATAAGCCGTTTTGTTGATGAAACTCTCACCATAATGTCTGTAAACGCTGATGTCTTTTGGACTGACGTCAAGAGCTTTACGAAGCCACTCTTCTGAAACACTCAGCTGCTTCTGCAATACAATATTTATTTTATGCTGACTTTCTCTTATGAAGGTAAACATAAAACAAAAGATTTGCAAGACAACAAAAGTGCTTACTCAATATATTATTCATTCATTCATTCATTCACTCACCCACCCACTCAGAAAAATTATATAGCGCCACTCCAGATACTGTACTTACTCTGGGGGCTGCTACCAGCCCATCCTCAGCAAGCAAGAACAGATTCTTAAGTGATAATCAACAACCTGTCTCTAGTAAGAAGACATCACAATGTGGAACTGACTCTGGCTTGGAATAGTTTTGCCAGCGTCAGATAAGCTGGAATATGATCGGACTTTAGTTGCAAAGCATGTTCGTAATTTCTTTTGGCTTCTGAGAAGTCGTCCAATCGGAAATAAGCCTCACCTACAAGAAACAGCAAAACGTAATTAACATTATTACTATATCTGTATTCATTTAGCACCACTTTATACCCAGTCACCCATATTCATGGGACCCATAGCTAGCCCGAATTGTACCACTGGTGAAAACTTGTTGCCATCTGTGGCCCCACTAAAGACAACTATCAGGGACTGTGCGTCCCCTACACAGTGACCTTTCTCAGAGCAGGATTGAACCGGCACTCTTCCTGTTCATATTTCCATTCAAATACACATACATCTGTATGTATCAAAGCATTTCCATAGCACCTCTAAGAACCTCTCAAATGCTTGGCTATCGAACTGGTGTTAACAGATACGAAGTAAATAAACAGAGGTAGTAAGCTGTAAGATGTTACCACCATAAGCAGACGTTAGCTTACCAAGCATGTTGTAAATGCTATGAACGGGATAGTCGAACGGAGCGATTTCAATCGCCTTCTTGTAGACTTCAACAGCTTCCTGAAAATTTTAACAATTAGGCATAACGTACTTCACCAAGATCCTTCATTGCTGATCCAAATATTACTGGTGGTAATGCCACTGACTTTGACCGAACGAATGTTCAGTATCTGACAAGTTCATTTGTAAGCAACTAATGATTGAATAGCGGGAACAGTCACTATTGGCGGAGTCTTGCAGAACAAAGTCCAATTCACAGTTGACATTTGACACCAAATGCAGGTCAGTTCAAGATGTTCAAATACTCTTACCCTACCTCACATCACAGACACAACACCCGTTACAAGCCAAGTGACAGATGACCTGCCCCAATTACTCACTGCAGGTCGATTGTCGTCTGCCAGGAGTCGACCCAAATTGTACAGAGCAGACGTCTTTGTCTGTTCGTGAAGACGAGGATCCTTCAGACCTGAGACGTCGATGCCGTAGCAATCGCGAAACAGCTGAAAATGTCAAGCAAACTTTAAACCACCAAATCATAGTAACTAGAAACATGCCCACTGTACACACAAGATAACAATATTCTAAAAACGTTACTTCAACAGAAAAACTTGGCAAAGTTAACTTAAGTTGTGTCTGCTATTTTAAAAACTCAATACCACGTTTTCCCTTAAATTAATTTCAAATTCATTTGAAAACTGACTGTCAAATTCCGCCCATCCTAAAAAAATCATCCAGAATCCATTGATAAGTTAAAACAATTCCCAAAGCCTCTAGAGAAAAATAATTTTAATCAGTGTAAGAAATTGTTCCAATCATCTTCTATAAAACATTCGAAGACTGCATATTGAAGGATCGCCAATCACAGAATTTGTTTAACGTTCTCTACCTTTTCTGCCTCCACCTTTAAACCGACCGCATTGTAGACTAGGCCGAGATTCAGGTAGGCAACTGAAACACATGCAAACATTCCCATCAGTTCGTTGTTAACATAACATGTAAAAGTTATTATCATAATTAACCATACCTCACATTATCATACCATACCTAACCTTAAATTGCCTTATCTTATCCCAATCGTCATCAAAAAACTCAAGATTTCTGCAGTTCCCATAGTAAGCTAAGTCGCAGGAACCAGTTCATTCACAGGTGCTCAGTCAAAACAAATCGATAGGCAGAAGGGTTCGGTTCCAGGTCAAGATCCAAGAGTCAGGCAGGCGGATGGCTACGGTGGATGGTGTTTGGAATTACCTAGGAGCAGCACTGAGTGCTTCCTTTCAGAGCAAAAATAAAGAAACTTACCAGTAAGTTTTGGTCGAAATTCTATTGCTTTGATGTAGTTCTGGATGGATTCATTGTAAGACTTCTTTTCCTGATAATAGAGGCCCCTGAAACACAAATGCTTTAAAAACGACTTGAAACTTCATCCATACGCTCCAATTTCTACGTCCAAAGCATTTCAACTAGGCAAGTATTGTCAACCAAAGACAGGATCATTCCAGAAGGTCTGTGTCGTGCAACCTGTAATAAATCTCGATAAGTCCATGCTAAGCATGCCTTTTGAATCTGAATCTTTGCAAGCAAACTCTACACTGCACAGATAAAGGTGAAAATGTACTCACAAATTGTAGTAAACGTCAGCCATGTTGGATCTGTGCACGAGCGCCGATTTATACGCTAATTCTGCCTCATCTAGTTTGCCCTGAGCCTTTAGGATGTTACCCAAATTGCCCCAGGCTACAAAATTTAAAAAGAAAACACAAATCAGTGAGGGAGTAGTTCTTGAATACCCAACCCAACCCTGCAGCAGGATCGACAGGGCTGCCTAATATAGGCCTTAGTACTCCACGTCTCAGGGGCAAGCTTAATAGACTCTTCTTCCTCCTCTTCTTCTCCTTTTCTCTAACCAGCTGACTTTCAGGATAAATTCTAAACCTAACTCAGATTCCTCACCACATTCAGATACAGAATGCATATGATGTACCATCATAAGTACCTTTAGCCGGATTGACCTGGAGACCAGAACGGTAAAGCGACTCCTCTGTCCGCCAATCTGCATTTCTTCGGACAGTTCGGCACGAATAGGAAGCTATGACCAGCACGAAAAAGAGCCAAAGGATTCGACGATAATTTCTGCCATTCAAAGAACTCCGGCACCTTGTGAGCAGACAGCAAAATCCTTGAGCAACGAGCAGACAGAAACCCATGCTCGGTATGTAAAGAACTCGCTCAGCGATCACAAAACCCACGTAAAAGAAGACATTAGTGGCTGGGATAAACGGAACAATGACTAGAACCAGCCCAAAACAGAAACACTGCAGACAATGATTCTGTTCTCTGAGTTGAGACAAACTTACAACACAGGCGTCATTCTTTACAAGACTATCGCTAAGGTAGTCTGATGTTGAAACGGTAGTCTTGTTGTCATGGAGATTTCTGTTGCCATGGAGGTTTTGAGAGTTCTGCTTTGGGTTATTTAGAAAAAGCACGATACGAACTATGAAGAAAGACAGCATAGTGTAGAACAGAAGCGTTACCAGGTTACGAGGATCACTGAAAGACTGGACAAGCGGAATGGCATCCATCGACCAATCAAAACTCAGGAAAATAGGGCAGAGCATTAGGCAGAAGTTCAAACACGGTAGGAACCAAAAGGTAAGGCTTCGAACAAGCAGACTATCAGATTCCGATGCAGGATTATCTGCAGGTGCAAACTCTGGCGGCTCACATCCCATCAGCACAAGACGGAGACCCAAGAGCAGAACGCCGATCGTGAAAAGAACGAGCAAATCTTGGACTTCACTAAATGCAGGCAGCTGAAAAGAAGTAAAACAAGAACAGAATCAGTAAGGATCAACAAGTACATCAAGGCGCCTCTAATCATGAATATGCTGGTTTGCAAACCGATAGTGACTATATTTAAGAGATTTTAATCTTGGGCTAGCAAGGTCTGCACATGGAGACCTCACATGGCATACAAAAAGGCAGCATCTGAGAAGGTTCTCACCCGATCAATTCACTGCAAAATGAGCAGGGCCAAGCCCATAAGGTCGCTATACAACCGTGTACATTTACGTTTAACACAATGCTTTTCATTTACTGAAATTTCCTCACAAAAGATCAGTCAGTCAGGGTTGCATCTAATCAGTTAAATAAATAATATCATGTACAGCAGTAGGACTGTATATCAACATCTTTGAAAAACTCCTAAAAGGGATCATATAAATGTCCAGATCAATACTATATTACACAGCACATAAAGCAACAACTTCTTACTCGATGAACACTGAGCAGAGATTTTGGCTGAACACATTTGAGCAGGAAGAGATCATATACCGCACAAACAACAAGGACTGTCAATCCCTGTTCCTTGCACAACATCGAAGCCGCACTACCAAACGCCACTCCAAACATGCGTGTCCAAGATCGAACATCAGGTGGCACTCCACATGGCCAAGACTTCCTGTCCTCCAGCAGAAACTGACTCCCTGTTTTGTAGCAATCAACATAACACATCAGCGCCACAAGAAAGAACAGGCAAGCGAGCACATCGGCACGCCCAACGATCCCAGCCACGGCTTCGGTATGAATTGGATGGCAAGCGAACAAAATTCCTGCCAACATCGCAACAAGAGCCTGTCCAGTGATTCTGTATATCACCGTGACATAAAGCGCTGTCACCAAGCCGTGACATAACACGTTGACGAGATGGTAGCCAAGCGGTTCGAACGCGTGAATCGCATAGTTGAAGCGGAATGTTAGAACACAGAGAGGTCGGTAGGATTTGTGTGAACCACTGTGAGTCAGAGGCGTTCCCCAGAAGTCATTGTAAAATATGTTTACTATTGGTGTCTCCGGTAGAAGATCCGGATTGCGCAGAATGGCACGACTACAAGAAAACAATCAGCAAATCAAATAATCGTAATCGTAAACTCAAGACTTCAAAAGTGCTACTGTAAAGCTAAGTGCAGGGTGTCAGCTTATTCACGAGTGGGGTTTTCCGAAGATGCCACGCCAAGAACCAGTTCCAGATGCCAGAAGACCAGAGAGAGAAGGGGAGACAAGAGGTTAGGGTGGGTTGTGTTTCTACATAAATGGATAGTCACTGTGGCATCTATATCAAATATTAAATTACGTCAATGCTCTAGAAATGCAGCAGAAAGTTTTTAAATGTATAACAGGTATGTCTAAATCAAATATTAAGTGACATTTTCATACTCTAGAAACAATGCTCATAGTCTGAATAGTGATAACAGAATTCAACTGTTTCACGGTAGCCTGCCTTACGATCTTCCTAACCTGTGGGATAGCGACTGGACTCCTCCAAAAGATAATGACTGTGCACTAGGGTTTCATTTTGATGCAACCATCAATTCATGCACTGTGCCTTCTTCTGATGCTATATAAGTCCAGATTAGATTTGATTAAATTATATTAGATGATTATGTGTACAGTTGCATACACCCAAAGCTCCAGATTCTTTAACTCAGTTGCCAAATAACAAACGCTGACGAAGGCTCTGGGAACGGCTCTGTCGTGCTGGCGAAGACACCGTACTTGAAGACCCTGGGAAACTGGGGACGGTGCAAACCCAAAACCTCCCAGTGACCTTGTCTGCGCTACTACTGTATTCAGATTCGGAATGCATATAACGGGAATTTTTGTGTCTTTTAATTTAATGAACCCAAAAGTAAAGCTCGCGTCAACGGGTTTACCGGTTGCAGATGTAAATTTTTAAACCGTAAATTAGTTTAACAATTTTTGCGTTGTGGTCAATGTTTACTAACTTATCGTCGTATGCGAACTGAGCAGAAAGCGTGTTCAAATACAGAACAGTTGCAAAGACAGCGCAGCAAATCGCAGCAATTTTAATCGAAAACTCGCTTTGATTTTCTTCCATATTTTTATTACCCCTGACCTGATTTTTATTTCGGCCGGGTCATTTCGAGGTTACTCGCCTACAGGAGAACAAGCCAACAACAGCTCTATTGGAAAGTTTATTGCGCTTCAAATTCTAAGTTTGGCCTTCGCCACTCCCGTGATTTAATTTATTTAGTTCGCCTAATATTTTATGGGAATATTATAATAGATAACTGTTAAATGTATATATTATCGAGGAGCAGATCGAGTAAGTAAGTAATTAGTTTGGTTTCTGTCAGCTTGATCTGGACTTGAAATCCAACCTGACCGTAATAATTGCCTCCCTGATTTGTTTTTGACTAATTAAGTTAATAAATTGGCCCCTGAGACCTATCTTTCTTGGGCGATGAAGAAATCTTGAGATTACATTACGATAATGATTTATGGCGAATTTTCGTTGAATCTCTCGGTTCAAATTGTTGTCTATGGTGTTACGGATGTTTTATGTAAATTGATTAGTGGGGGCTGCGAAGAACAGTCTATTTGTTTGCATCTGATAAGCGATAATTTAGGTTTTATTGTCATAGTTTCAAGGATCGCCTCCAGCGTTTGATTTTGTGAACTTTGACTGCGAGGCATCGAAACTTACGAAGCAACTGTGAAAATAAGGTTGCATATAAAAGTAAATGTACACAGATTTCTATAGCAACCGTGTGTCTGTCTGTCTGTCCGTGAGTGTGCGTGCGTTCGTGTTGTGTATTTGTGTCTGCCTAACGCAAACACTACAGACTACAAACAAGCCTATGACCCCGAAAACTTTCCGCTTAAGCACCAGGAAGCTTCTCGATTTTCGTCTTGTCACTGAAAGGCGTGACCCAACAGCCTGGCCCTTACAGATTTGACTTCAGAGGCATTGAGAAATGACACCGAAAGAATACCAGCCCCCGTAATTCCTAATTCCTATCAGAAGATACTGAACTAGAACGAATCGAATTGATGTCATTTCATCTTGTTACCGAGCATGGCACGCAGCTCATAAAATCGCAGACCTATGATCCATCCAACTGCGATCAGCCAATCTATGCAGGCTATCAGATAAGGTTTATTGCATTTGCACAGATGAAGGTCCTTTGGTGCCGGATTAGCCTATTCCAATAACTCCGCCTCTGCACCTACTGATCTACGTAGCAATTAGCTTATGTACAATGGTAATTATCTCCGTGGTTTAATGTTAAAGGCCTCTGTCCAATTACCGAAAGCGTGGGATTATTTTGTTGAAACAAGTGGGCGACGTCTCCTGTGGCAAAGGTAGCTTACGTCATTAGTAATGACGTCACGCTGTTGTGTCGGCGGCTGCTGACGTCGCCCACGCCGTCTATTAATATCGGAACGAAGTAGGCCGAGTGTGCACACCCACGTGTTTAAAGGAAACATTGGATGAGAAATTTCGCTGCTGAGAATCGAACCCTGATAGGCCTTGAAGGCCGTCGCAGTCCCAAAATGGTCCTTGGAAACTATGGCAAGGCTGCGGTCGCCCGAGATCCAGGACGTAGTTAAGGTTGCACGACGAACAAGCAGGTCGAGGTTAAAGGCTGTCAATCGATGCCAGGTACAGAATGAATGCCACTTCGAAACGGGTAAAAAGCACCTGGTGCTGTAAGGCTTTGTTTAAATTTTGACGCAACTGCGACAGTTTTCCGCGTCCAAAACTTTCTTTTAGCATTTAAAACTAAACTTTAACTTTGATTATAGCACTGAGCGAAGTTAGTAACGTGATTTAGGCTGTTTACAACACCGAGTACCGTTATCCTTTGCCGTAAGCTCTCCTTGGAATTGGCGAATAAAGGGCCAGTTGAGTCACTTACGTCAACGCCATTGGACGCCTCCAACAAGGTCACAACTTGGACCAATCAGCGCCTACAAATCTGGGCCATTTACGGCTGCAGAGTACTTAGGTATTTCTTCGGATGCGACGATTGCAATGTTGTCAGTTGTTGCCGAGGAGTTAGCTTGGCGTTTCAGTTGATGGGAAAGTTGTACTACGCTCTACTTAACGGATTTTAAACCGAGTTTTGAACGAATTCTGATAAACAATGGCCGCCTCGGAAGCGCAGCACATTGTTAATCTGTCGCTTAAGAAAATCCTCGCGTCGCGCAGCAGACGCGGAGGCATTGATCTACATCGCAATCTACTCTTGGCCTCGGTTCTGCTCAAGGCCAGGGACGCCTGCTTCGTCCGAACGTGCGATCCGGGTTACCTTGGCGACGCTGGTCACCAGGACAACGCTGCGACATTGGTTGCTAATAACGACGACGACCTTGACGTCGATTCGCGTCAAGATGACGTCACGCTTGCTTCTGACGCCGTTCCAAACTGCGACGAGACCTCGGAAAAGGAGTGCCCAGATGGGGCACAGGTCCGCTGGGATGTGATCCCCGATCAGGCGCTCGAGGAGTGGAACTTCCTGGGTCCTGACATCTGCAGCGAACAGCTGGAACCAGACGAGGAACACCAAGTGAAGAGCGACATCAAGCGACAGCCGAACGAAAACTGCGAAACAGTAGTTACGGACTTTCCGGGTCTAGACGTTGCAGACGTTGACCAACGGACGACAACCAGTCGTACAAATTCGATCTCACGAAAACGGACTTTTGAAAATGAACTTGGGCTCGGAGATTCTGACGACAATGTTTCACCACACAAGAAACAAAAAACGGATCAAACCGTGAACTGCGAAAACGTTTGCATGGACTTCGACGACCTGATAAACTCACTGGAGGGCAACTGTTCAATAGCTAACACCGAAGGTTTCGAATCATCTAAAGACTTTGTTGATGAATTAGATCTTTCGCTCGATTTACCATTCACCGGTGACTCGGGTAAATGTTCAGTTAACGATAAAAGTGCTTTGTTATCTTGCCAGTCATCTGCCAGTAGCTTTCTTATATCTGTAAATGATGTATTGTCTCCAGTTGTCTGAGGTGTGCAGGAAGGACATTTGGACAATTTTAAGGTTCCTTGCTAACGCATGTGAATGATAAGGTACCAGTATTCAGATGGATTGAAGAAGTCTTGAAATTGTTTGATTGAATTTTGTGACTGGTGAGAGTTTATATCATAGGCTGATGCATTGAATGTAAGAGGTTACAAAGAGTAGCTGGCATGCAGGTGAAAGTGAGAAGGCAGGCCATACTGATTGGAGATTTGAACCTGAAACAAGCGAGTGAAAGGCAGCAGCAACTTGCCACTTGGCAAGGCCACCCCCAGAAGCTGGAGAGGTGGTGATTTCCTAGTTTAGCACAGAGTGAATATTTGAAGAGAATATATCAATTATTGGTGCAGTTTTGTCTTGTTCGATGTTGCACCGAACTACAGGCGATCAGCCAGATAACAAATCATATCACCTCCCGTGACTTGTGTACAGACAGTTGTCCTTATTTTTATATATGTGTAGGTCTCGGTTTATTTATTAAGCATGTTTTGAAAAGCAAATTGCCGCCTAGGAGCCAAACTGTTGAGATATCAGTGTGTACTGGGCACGGCATGAATCCTGGGTTTCTACGGTTGGGATTTCAGAATGTGCTGGACCTCTAGGCTTCCTGTTACTACAAGGGGCCAATGGCATAGAATCTAACAGATGTAGCAGCATTATAATTGCTAATCAGTGTTGGTCTGCTCCCTGGAGCTTAAAGTGAATGCTAAATTAATGTCTTGTGGACTGACATGGATATTGACCTGATTGTGACTTGGCTTTGGTGCGCCATCCATTGATGCCTTGTGCATTAGACACCGGCACATTAGAAGTTAATTATTAAGTTGTGTTAACCAATTGTTTTGCTATTTTCTATGCAAGGTTTCTTAAGGGAGGGCAAGAGATTTGCTTACCTGGACATCTAGATTAACCTGCCTACCTGTCTAGATTAATTTGGTGCCTGTCAGATTGTCTATAGCTCACCTGTAGTTTAATTTCTGCCTGCAGACACAATTGAATTGATTTTGCGTTAGGAAACTAGGTTGAAGACATTAAAATTGTTCGTTGTCGTCAGCTAAGGGACACTGATTTCATGTTATCCTCTTAGGTGCTTGGTTACCGTTGGTTGCCTGGTTACCGTGCTTGGTTACCGTTGGTTACGATAGGGTTTCGTTGGTTTTAGCGGCAGTCGGTGGTTGCTCATCTCTTATTCATTTCCTCGAGCTCTGAATAAACTCTTTGTTGGCTCATGCATGCAGATAGGAAATTGAACAATGCAGAATGTTAGCCGCACGCGCCCTAGGGCCACCGAGGGGGGATGGAATGGAGGGATTAGTTGCTGGTGACATCGCTTTTCTGACTCATCTGGTCAATTTTCTACATCCGCAGTTGTACCTGTTGATATAAACAGTCGACATGATGAAGTTGTTGTGCCGCCCGCGAACCGAACCAGAAATTGGGTCAGACTGAAAATGGTTCGTGTTGACATTTGCTTAAGCGGGCCTCGGTTGCAGGTTTTTTTCTAATCCGATTGAAGCAATAACAGTGGTGTTTACCGAGACTTGTTTTGTTGTCGCTGGGTTTCTTCAGGCTTAAGAGTGTGAACAACGGTGGACTCGTTATTTTGTCTATCGAACATTTGAAATCATGAAGATTTTGTTCAAGAGGGGATATCTTCCTAATGCCTCTGTTTTCTGTGTATACTGCAAATTATTGATATTTATTTGAACAATTATTATTTTGCTGGAAAGCGTTTATTGGAGGTGAAACCAGACTGCTATAATAGGTGAAATGAAGATGATCTGTATGTAATTTATAAATTGTTAATTAGTAATTGAATCAGACTGTAGGCACAAAGACTATGAACTGTGTATAAAATTACGGATCGTTAATTAATAAATTAATTTAACCAAACTGATTGAAAGTCTTTCTTGTTTGGTGATGTTCTTTGTGCGAATGTATATTTCCAATTGAAAATTTATATAGCTGCTTTTCGTTTTGTCCGTTGGCAGATTATAGTTGTTGATGTGCTAGATGTAATGAAGGTGATATGGGTGATTCAGATGTTGAGTGTGATTCGGAGGAAACAGTGATTCAGCTGATGAGGAAGGATGACCAGGATAATTAAACTGAGCACCAGGACAATGATTTCAAGTTGCTAATTACAATAATTTGGTAGACAATGAGTACAATGAAACCTTCATATAAAATACACCATTTTAACACGACTTATGATATCGCATGGCCAGGGAAACAAATCTCACAATTGATTCAGCTTTAGAATACAATCATTTTATAAGTCAACCTACTTACAGCATGTTCTTAAATACTGCTTTGAAAGGTAGCCTGGTTCCCGTGACTTAGCTCTCATTTTGGCGCTGTAGAAATCTCTCATATGCAATTAAGATTTTAATGAAGTTACCGACACCATGTATGCAGGAGAAAAATAGGATGGAAAATTGTAAATAATTTAAGTCCTTTACTGCTATAGGGAGTTCTCATTCATCAACTATCAACTTCCAGCCTCCTTACATATGAAGAAATCTAGCATAAGTATTGCAGTCTTCAATTTGGTTAGGGTTAGTGTTGTCACCTATAGGCGTTTTACCCATGGCTTGTGATGATGATGACGATGTGGTGTCACTTGGTGACAAATCTCTTGCAGACATTAATCACAAAGCACTGTAGCTGACAAGTGCAGACTAGCTGTGCATGTGTGTGTGCGTGTGTTTGAGTCATAAAAACGTTGCACCGTGAGTGTTGTCTCCTTCAATATTATTGGTTGTCCTGATTCCAAGCAGTGGACTTTGAATCACATTCTAAATCCCGCCTACTCCAGATGCCCAGATTCTGCTGCAGATGCAACAGATGAGGTCATGGGGGTCAAAGCTATTCCGACAGTCTCTCTATTACCACGCGTGCATGCTGCTTTTTTACTTGTCTGCTTCTGCCGTTCCAGCCCCCCCTCCGCTCCAGTCCCTCGCGAGAGCTAGGCAACGTGACAAGTATCAAGTAAACGTACACGTTTTTCTATGGCGACCGTATGGCCTCTTTGGCCCTGCTCATTTTGTCAATGAATTAATCGGGTGAGATCCTTCGCTGCCCGGTTGAATGGGCGCCATGCCATTTAAGGTCCCCGTGTGCGGACCGCGATCCATAAGGTGTCCCACCGTGTCACCCACCCACCCACCCACCCACAGGGACCTAAGTGTCGTTGTTGTCTGTCGGCGGGTGATTAACGCTTCTGCACTCGACTTGCACTCCACTTCTTTGTTTCGTGGTCAATGCGTGCAAAGAGATACAGATGCGTTGGGTTAGATGATTATGGCATTCAGTACTGTAGGTCCGAAGCTACTGTAAGCCCATGTTGGACGATTCTGTAGGAAATTTGGTCTTTGTTAATAAATGCCAAATTTTAGTCGGGTAAATGGTAATCGTAAACTCGAGTTTTCTATGAAAGCTATGTCGCAGGAACCACATTATTCACAGGCGCTCAGTCAAAATAACATCGATAGGCAAGAAGGGTTCGGTTCCAGGTCAAGATGTGGTCATGTGTTCATTATCTGTTGCCTGGCGCTGTATGTTTACATTTTCATGAGTTACCTAGTAAAGTAACAATTGTTACTTTATCCAGTCCAAGTCAACAGCTGTGTTTACATGCAGATTTAAGTGGGCTGCACGATCAGTAATTATTGCAATATGGTTTCTCTTGTCTGGAAAGACTCGTTTCTGTTTCGTTGAGCTGAATAATTTCCGGTTTACGACTTGGCACGTGATCATCAGCGCCGACTTCCGTTATAGGGCAAAGCAATAATCCTATCCTGTAATAATCGGCCACTAACCACTCAGTCATTTCCTAAGGTTAGACATGCAGTTCTTGGCCTACTGTTTGCACGTACAGTCTGCCGATAATACTGACGCAATTGCCGACTGCCATTTCCTAATACGAAGTGGCTGTGTACATACGGATGATCTTTGGTACAACTTGAAAAGCAAATCTTTCCTGTTGTTGGATCTGCCGTGGCGCATCTGGCCGACTTTATTAGAGAGTTCTTATTTCAAACTGCAAAACGACACTCATTCTGTACTCGCTGAACATCTCTGTTACTCATGCTTTTGTCAAACTGAATGCTGTGCTGAGCTGATGATTATACATAACACTTCAGCAAAATATTTGTCGTGAACCTCACGGTATACAAAGCTGACTCACTGTTTTGACATTGCTCTCAAAAATTTTGTTTTGTTTGTTTAGCCCGAGATCCACTGTCACAGGTACAGGGAGTATCCTGATTTACAGGCTTTATACACAGCATTGAAAATGGCCCATGTAAAATGATATTCAAAAGATGGAAGAAGTATGTTCAGGTGATGCAACTGAACTGATGTCAAATCGAAATGGCTTAACTACATGTGGTCATTGATTCTTGAAATGCAAAGAATTACAAGGCCCGCGTCTTTCTTTAGGCTTTTCTAGAACTTTGTACACAACTATTATAGAGCATAAAATCTACAGTGTGGGCCAAAGGATGATTTTTAAAAACGTGCTTGCAATCTGAAATTCTTTCCATTGTTGATTCATATCTGCTTTATAAGCCAAATATATCCTGGAATATTATTATTCCACATTTGTTTAATATAAATGCAATTTAATGTAAATTGTTATTTTTGTACAGAATTTAAATAAAACTTAGTTCAAGTTGATTGTTGTTAGTGTCACTTTTTTTGTCAGATGATAATCGTTCTCACAGCAATGACCTGTCTGCTTAGAATTAAGCCTACTTACATACTCACTTGGTCAACATTTCGGACAGTGCATTAGGTGCTGAATAAACTCTTCCATTTACGGTGTCGTTATAATGCCTTATTATTTGCTTGCATCCGTTGAACCTAGATGGACTGCTTCAGCTGCTGGCGCCCAACGATCGACCATTGCACATTCTTGTCCAGACTACATCTGCCATAGCAACCCGTTGCCTGGATACCAGCATATTGATTACGGGCCACGGTCCGCACGCCTCCGCGTATATACACACACACTACCTTCCGCAATCGTTTCCTTCGTATCTGCTTACGTATATGCGTAGGCACCAGAAACAATACGACTCTTAGCACGATAATATATAAATATACGTACTGCACATTAGAAAGTGTATATATATCATATATATATATTATAAATATATAGTTATATATATCTAAACGAATATCCCGAAATATATCAGTTTATCTTCAAGGTACTGCGAACTATTTGCAAACATGGCGAATTGTGGCGTTCGGAGAACATTGAACTCGTTTATCTGCGTCGTCACAGAAATAACGTAACATTAGCACACTGTCGTCATCTATCGGATGCCGAGGAGCGTTGTTTTTCTTCGAGCTGTCCACGCGCTTGCGGAGAAGGCCGTGGGCTGGCCGGGTAAACGACCTGGAAAGTCGAACTCCGGTAGGAAAATATGTTTGTTTATTCCGGACCAAATGCAGGCTGAAGCGGCTCGCTGTTCTCTGGCCCGCACCGTGGCCCGTGTCTTGTAGACGGCAGACGCGCGTGTTGACGATTGTGTCAGTGTTAAGGCGTTAACCTGTCGAAATGTTATGTGGACTTGGTGGGCCATGTTCTGCGGGCGTCGTGCAGTTGTTATGCGCACAGAGGCAACAGGTTCAGGCTAAACAGGCTGTTTGTTATTTTCAAACCGGGTAACACCGAAGGACCTTTCGCGGAACTAACGAAGTAGCTGGACTTAGTTCAGGCAGAAAGTAGGGCAAGCAGAGGCAGAGAAGTTGACATGATTGCGGTTTGTGTCCACGATGACTACTCGTCTCAATGCATGATGGGAATCGTGGGAAATGACCAGCGTAAGTGCTGCCTTCGGTCAGTTTCAGAATTGGGCCAATGTCCAAGAAGAACATATGTCCGATCATATGTCTCAGACTTATTAAGCGGAATGTGTTGTTTGGTGACAACGTGACTGTTTTTAAGCGCTCAGTGAATCAATGAGTTTGCCAGACAGGCAACCGGCCAATCTGTCAGCTAGCCATTCAGCCGGTCAGCTAGCCAGTCAGTCAGGCAGACAGACGTCTGCCTGACTGACTGACTGGCTAGCTGAGTGGCTAGAAAATTGCCAGCCAGCAGCTGTCAGTCATTCAGTCAGTCAGTCAGTCATATGTGTTTTCCAAGTGTCTCTTCCTTGTGTCACTCCGTGTGAATTCGGTTGAGTTAGGCATGAGTATTCATTTTCAGTAGGACAGATAGGTCATAACGAATGCGTAAGCCTAAAACTAATCCAGGCTGTGCAGGGTGAACCAAGTCTGCCTGCCTGTCTGTCTGTCTGTCTGTCCGTCTGTCTGTTGACAGATACTGTATCCTTCCTCTGCGTCAGACTCCCTTGCCTTGACTTGGAGTGCTTTGTGTCCCTGCAGGCGCTGTTGACGCCTGGAGGCTCTAAGCCCCCCAACGCCACCCTCCCTATCTTCGCCAATTCTACGTAGCACCAAGTGCAGCCAGCAGACACTGCAAAAGTCAAGAGCCACCACCTGTAGGCCTCTTGAGGCCCGTACTTAGGCCTATATGTAGGCCAGGGTCGGTGCACAGCGGCCAGTCTGCGTACAGTTAACGATGGTCGACCTCGGTAGATTAGTTTCAATTTGTTGCGGCCTACGAAGTTGTAATCCGTGAAGGTTACGGCTGAAGGTTGCCGAACAAAGTTTAAGTTACTTGACAGCTAAGAGTTTTTACTCAAATACATTCGACAGCTTCAGATGTGGCGTCAATTCAGTCGCCGGGAACGAGTATTAACAAGTTATTTTTTAAACCCGAGATAAGTGTAAATGTAAATGTACCCGACGGTCTATAGCGACCTCGACCCTGCTCATTTTGCAATGAATTTATCGTGTGAGATCCTTGACCATCGCTGCCCATTTGAATAGGCGCCACGCCTCCACCGCTTGCAATTTCTGCATCGGCCTTTCACTCGAAACCTAAAACATTCCTCTTTCACAGGTCTATCATGACTCCCCTTCTTCCTCTTATCCCTCTCCGCTCCGCTCCCAAACAGTTTTTGTTTCAGCTGCCACGCTGTCTCTGCCTGACTGTTGGATCTTGACCTGGAACCGAACACGTTCTACATATCTGAGCACCTGTGAATAAGCTGGTCCAGTGACGTGGCTTTCGTTGGGCGCTCTAGAAATCTCGGGATTACGATTACGACTTAAGGTCCCCATGTACCGACCAGGCTAAGCCGAGATTAAAATCTCTGAAATAAGCCGCGACCGGGACGCGTGCCGACATCCTCACGCTCAGAGGCGTCGTGACGTACGCGTTAACCGATGTAGCTAACCAGGCGAGTGCGTGAACTGTTCGCAAAACCTTGGAAAGTACTCAAGAGAGTTACTAAAGCTATAAATCACTGCGGGAATGAGAGGACAAGAACGATATCGAAAACAAGCCTTCTTACCATCTTGATCCAGAAGGTCACAAGAGCTAATGACAACACTCGAATGGTATATTGTAAACACTCAAATATGCCGACAAGGTCACGTGCAACGATAGCCCTGATAGCCCTGGTAGTTGGGCCTACGTTGGGTCCTAGATGGCCACCATTTCCAACCACTGTTGTCAGGGTGAAGTGAGTGGGAGAGCATTTCTATCATAAACCAAAACGATATACTTCGCGTGAACTGTTGTTTTGTACACTTCTCGACACAATATTTGTCACATGTTAGCTTAATGCTGTTATAAACGTCGAGTCGTTTAACAGCATAATATAACTGCTTAATTATTATTTTAAAATCATTATATTGCATTAATTTTATTAAGCGCGCAAGGTCAGTAAATCTGAATCTGAGGCGTTGAGCAACTGCTCAAGGTCCCTACACAGTAATCGACTAGATGGAATTTGAACCCTACTGTCCGCGTTACAATATGAGCGTTCTATCCAATCGACTGCCGTACCCCACAAAATGTGCATCGGCCGGGAATCGAACCCGGGCCGCCCGCGTGGCAGGCGAGCATTCTACCACTGAACCACCGATGCTATGCGAGAGAATACGAGAAGAAAGGCTACAGATGAGTGCATGGAGCGGAGAGAATGACTCAGAATGTTAAGTTCAACTGAAATAAGTTTTATGGCCAAAAATAAGCTGCAGCCCTGACGCTAGAGGCGCCACTGTGGACATGCCGCGACTCATTACCACAGACTAAATATAGCTAATTAATCGACGCAAATACAGGGCTTTATGATTTCAAAGATAAACTGTAATATTAGCTTTCTGGTTGCTCACAGCCAGCACTGAAAAGCGGAAGTGTGAGTTAAAACCGACTGGGAGGGCTCACGCGATTCTTATAAGAGCACACGACATAACTGAGTAACAGAATAATCACATCCGCCTGGTACATCTGCTTATTAGGCCTCTACGAGCGAAGACCCACGGCACTCGTGACCTGTGTTACCTTCCAAACTGTACCCACTCAAACAAGGATTAATATGGTTAGCAAAATCACAACGATATACGATATGTGGAATATGAACTTAATTCTGGCTATAATATACTCGAAGACAACTATGTAAACGTATGTATAGTTCAGTGGATACCTCCTCTTTAATCGTGCGGACTGACCTTCTGGATATCGACCTGATTGTGGCTTGGTTTCGGTGTGCCATCGGTTGATGCCTTGTGTATTAGACACCGGCGCATTAGAAGTTGATAATTATTATATTATTATTATATATTATTATCATTAACCGATTTCAGGATGTGTCTGATTCGTGAGGGCAAGTCGCTCTTAGGGGTGATGCGGTATCGTAGGCCTAGTTTTGCCCTTATTAGGTCTGGTTTGCATGAATCCACCAGGCGTCTCCGTCGCCAACTCGATGGAGCTAACTTCCAAAAACCATCGAACTAACAATTTGTCGGCGAGTTACTTACTGTTCCCTCATATTCTGTTCGACTTTTTTCTGGAATAGATTATTCACCTCTCTTGATACGCTGAACTTTCCAAATTGTCGACTTTTCCTGATTTTTTTTGAGTCGTGTCATATCTTTCACCATACTGCGAATAATTTTACATTTTCTGTCTGGGCGTCAAATCGTGTAATTTGGCTTGACCTAATTGACATTGAAACTGGCATTTGAACCCATAGACCTGGCCATTGCGAATTTGATTTGCACACAGACCGGGAAGTTGTATCCTCGTGAACCTCCGCCAGTTTTTGAGAGCTAATTTTCTTATTTGGCTGAACCGAATTAATTGCAGATGCGCACTGCCATAGGTTATGTTTGGGCTACTTTCGTCGCGACTGTGCGAGCTGTTACTGTTTATTTAGGCAACAGTTATTATCGTTAGCGAATGTCGATTGGAGATCTGATGAATCTTGAGAAAAAAGGGAAAAATGGCCGGCAATTTGGGAATGCAGCAGCTGATCCCAATTGTCAACCGATTACAGGATGCCTTTGCGTCTCTTGGCGTTCCTCTTACCCTTGATCTGCCGCAGATCGCTGTCGTTGGCAGCCAAAGTGCCGGAAAGAGTAGCGTGTTGGAGAACTTCGTTGGGAGGTGTGTACACTTAAAGATGGCTGAGTCATTAGCTAGTTATCATTTAGTAGGTCGAGATACGTGATTAATTAGCAGATTAATAGTCAAGTCGTTTATAGTCAGAGGTAAGTTGAATAATATCCTGTCGAACGTTGTACACTGTTAAACTAGGCGGAATTTCGCTAGTCTTGTTTAGCGGGTGTCCATGAAACGGAAGTCCGTTTTGAACTTTGACACTACCGTACCTCAAGGAGGTCGATGGAAAAATGACTGTAGGGCTTACAGTTTTGTCAACTATTTGTGTAGATTTTAATTTACTCCTGTCTTCCGCCTTAGTTTCCTGCTTTTGTTCCCCGGCAATTTTACCATTGAAGGTAGAGTTTACAGAACTAGCGCTAAAGAAACGTTAGTGTCCGTGGGAGTTTACTCAGTTGGTGCTATATAAATTCATGGTTACGTCGCTGTTTATAAAGCTGCTTGACCGAGTTTTAATTGTATTTAGATGCTCTGATATGATATATGCGGCCATTCATGTTGCATTAAAATGGATGAAAACTGATTAGCATGTTTCTTTGCTGAGTAGGGATTTTCTGCCGCGGGGATCAGGGATTGTTACAAGACGCCCTCTGGTGTTGCAGCTTATAAGTTCAAAGCAAGGTAATTACTAGTATCTTTTGAAGGCTAGGCTTTAATGAAATATTCAAATTTATCACCCACTGCTTTACTAGTTTTACAGCATAAAATTCTTTAATTTGGAGTTAGTGGGAACCTCTTTACAACCTGGTTAATTGTAATGGAGCACAGTAATCATAATTGCTTTCTCAAAATTTCTTCAGCACTGATAAGAGTTAATTTGTGGGAACCCACGTATTCATTATTCACAGGCACTCAGTCAAAAACAGAATCAATGCTTATTTCCCATCTTGCTCCAGTCCCTCATCCTACTGCTTGTTGACAGATCTAATCTAATCTAATGACTTCTATAGCGCTGTTATCAGAATGCCCAGGGATCAGTCGATGGTTGGTTCAAGTCAGAATCTCAATCAAAATCATAATCCGTTGGAGAAGCCGGGTCAAAGAGGCACATGTATGCAAACAACTTGCCCAGGTTCGCTGTGTGAAGTTCTTTGAGCAAGCTCAAACCCGCAGACGTTAGGTCACAGACACAGCGTGCTAACATAACAGACCAGCTTACCACACTTCTTTACGGCCTTAATTCTTTTTAGCTAATCCTAATGTTACAGTTGCTGTTGTGCAGAGTTTATGTAGACGATGCTTAACGTAGCTAATCAGGAGTTACTTGTTTGCAGAATATGCTGAGTTTATTCACTGCAAAGGCCGAGTATTCACGGATTTTGATCTCGTTCGCAAAGAGATCGAAGATGAAACAGATCGAGTCACTGGATCGAACAAAGGAATATCTAATATTCCGATCAACCTGCGAGTCTACTCCCCAAATGGTGAGGGCAAACATAACTATTGCACCTAACATAGTTTGATGATCGTGCTGCAGTGGGCATATCTCAGCAGCCGATTGGTTAGAGCTCTTTTCTTGTAACGCGGAGAGAACGGGTTCAAACCCCCTCCCCTTAGACGGTTACTGTTTAGGGACACAGAGCAAGTCCTTCACTCATAGATGCTTCATGAATCAGATTCAGATTTACTGACCTTGCATGTGTAATAAATTTAAAATAATAATAATGATAATAAATAACAAATATTAATAGTAAGTAATAATAATAGTAATAGTAATAATATGTTGGAACCTTTTTAAGGGAGCTGGGCTACAAGAGGTAATTTATGTATCTGAGCATTTTTATAGCACCTATCGGAAGCCTGAAGTGTAAATGTAATATAAGTGAAAGTTGCTGATTCAGTCAGGTGTGCCCAGAGGGATGGACAAGATAAGGAAGAGTTGTATTTGTTTCTTATGCCTGTCTCTTATCATAGAGGCCGAGAGAGAAGTGAGAGAGAGAGAGAGAGAGAGAGAGAGAGAGAGAGAGAGAGAAAGGGAGAGGAAGGAGAAGCAGAGGGATAGAGGAGAGAGAAGTGAAAACAGATTGGGTCGTGTAAAACAAAATTAAAGACTATCCCCAATCTACGTCTTCTGCTTCAGGGAAAAGAGGGCGGTGGTAAGAGAATAAGGTTCACGAAATTGCAAACTCAACAATAATCTCTGATTTTGCTCTTTCAAGAACCTAATACTTCTTCCTCTTGTATCAATCCTCTCTTCCTCTCCAAGTTGTTTGACATACATCTATTTATGTATAAATTGAGTGAATTTAAACTGATGGTGTGAAAGTAAAAATTGAAACTGCAATTATAACCGGATGTTGTTGGCTTGCCAATTACTTGATGATTCGTGTGCTCTACACCGAGTTGCGGGTGCTTGAAAATGCACTCTGTCAATCCATAGCAAATGTTCACATCTGTAAATGTATGTGTCTGTGTAAGTCAGAGGTGTATACTATTGAAAATGTGATCAAACTGTGTACAGTGAAGATGTACATTGATATTTGTATAGCTGGCGTAGTTTTAAGAATAATAATAAAAATTTTGAACTGCAGAAGAACACTTCTGTATAGCTGGCATAGTTTTAACAGAACAGAAGTGTTCTTCAGCAGTTCAAAAATTTCATCAGGGTGTCTGTGCAGGTCATGAGTTGAGGAGCCACTTGATGTAACTTTATAGCAGCCCTTATTTTAAGTGATTTTTTGTAAATGATAGGAATAATTGTTTGCAGTAGTTACCTTACCAGAGTAGTTGTTGTGCTTCAGTGGATAATGTGAATGATTATCTGATTCATTGTTATTTGATCAGTCAGCTGATGTTTAAAATAGCTTATCTAATCTGGAAACTTCTGTTGCACGATTATCAGGATGTATGAGTCATGGGTGAGTGGTTAAACCTACATTCTGCTGTTGCTAGACCATGCTTCATTGGGTGGATGTCACAACGCTCATCAAATGCATCGATTTTAAGTAGTTCTTTAAAGGCACCACATAAATTCCTTGATGTTTTTTGTGCTGATAATTTCCATCAGGTTTTTATAGATGTTGCACAGTTTTTGTTTCAGCACTTTGGCTGAATGGTTGTTAAACAGACAGTTGACTTTTACAACAGTTTGGTGAAAAAAATTCAGATTTGTGCAAAGAGCCTGTTGTCCTTTGAGCTCTAGAGCCTGTTATCCTGTGAGATATAGAGCCTGTTATCCTGTGAATATAGAGCCTTTGAGCTCCAGAGCCTGTTATCCTTTGAGCCCTTGATCCTGTTATCCTTTGAGCTGTAGACCTTATTATCCTTTGAGCTCTGTAGACCTTGTTATCCTTTGAGCTCTTGAGCCTGTTATGCACTAGAGGATAGGCTTTGAAAATTCGAGGTTTGTATGTAATGATTAAGCAAGCATTTGGTTGTGTTTAATTCTTAAAGTCCTGAATCTGACGCTGATCGATCTACCCGGCATGACCAAAGTTCCAGTGGGCGATCAGCCGGTAGACATCGAGATTCAGATCCGCAACATGTTGCTCGAGTTCATCAACAGGGAGAACTGCCTCATCCTGGCCATCTCTCCGGCCAACTCCGACCTCGCCAATTCCGATGCTCTCAAGATCGCCAAAGAGGTCGACCCACAAGGTTTGACTCCTCTTCTTTACACATCACAACTGCCCTTCCATTCATTGTAAATGTAACGTAATTCTATGTAACGTAATTCTGTGTAATGACGTATTTGTAAGGCCCAGTGCAATCGGTGTCAGTCTTGACCAATCAGATGGCAGTCAGTTTAAATCAGTATTTAATCTCTGACCGAATGATGTCAGAAACTCCGCCTCTGCCTTGTTCGGGTGGTGTCAGTTCCAAGCCTGGAGAAAAGAGGAGGGTGATTCTAATCATCTTCGTTATGACACAGCATCGGTAAGCAGCAACTACAACTACAACACTTGTGAGAAGTTCTTACATTTACTTGATTGCTTCAGTGTAATCTATCTCATCATTATTGAGTTTTTGTGTAGCACCAGTGAGGTCTCAGAAACAGCAAAGAGGTCAGGTGCATACGGGTGTCATAATTTGCGTAACACTGCTTCGGCAGCAACCCTTGGAGATAAACAACGTCTTCAGTTGTTCGTATTATGTGGAATTGTCTGTGAATGGTTTTCCTGTGTCTTCTGCCTAGGGTTGCGTACTATTGGAGTCATAACAAAACTGGATCTGATGGACGAAGGAACCGATGCTCGCGATATCCTGGAAAATCGACTTCTTCCTCTGCGACGAGGTCTCATGCAATTCACTGATCTTTATTGCTGAACTGTTGGTGGCTGTTTTGTTTGGCTGTTGGATTTTTAAGACCGAACATTGTGATTTTGTGGTGGGAGGGAGATGGAAAATTGGTTGAAGAAAGATAGGATATTGTCTGTTAGCTCTGCAGAAACTCAGAAGTGTAGGTAAGGTGAGGTAAGGTATTACATGCCTCTTTCAGCAGTGGTAGTTTGCAAGGTAATATGGATGTCGAAGGATATTTGATCCAACAACTTGGATTGGCCAACACCTGGGCAACTAATTAGGTTTAATTAGGATGCCAACCTGCTGAATTTAGGCCATCCATGTCAACAGCTACTGGCAGTGCAGCATTTATTTTCTTGTAGGTGTTTGGTATTGTATTTGCATTTCTGTTACAAATTTTCATAATTTCATATTAGAGAGCAGCAATGTTTTTGACAGGGTTTCACAACGGATTTCAGTTTCTGACTATGACTTCACTTGAAGCAAACATTGATTTATGCCTTGATCATTATGATTTAGGTGCTATAGAAGTTATTATATTAGATTAGATTGGATGTGTTTTTGTTTAGGTTACATTGGAGTCGTCAATCGTAGTCAGAAGGACATTGATGGACGGAAGGATATCAAGGCGGCCATGGCAGCCGAAAGAAAGTTCTTCCTCTGTCATCCTTCGTACAAGTAAGACGATCAGTGGAATCAGTTTTACTCTTTGGTGGATCAGTTGAACTTCTTATTGTTCTTGACACTGTTGTAAGTTTAGGGTTGTGAAGCAGAGGCACTTTATGGTTTTTAATATCTTGGTGTAAGCTTTTCTTCTAGGGGTCCGCCCTGACTTTGGGCTCACGTGATGTAACCAAGGTGTTAAATCGTGATTGGGTCCCATTTTACTTTGCACCATTGGGGCCTTTTGGTGTTTGCACCAAATACCCCAATGATAGAAGCGCTGCTGTTGTGAAGTCAAAATGCTTAACTATACCGGTAGTTCATCGTTACTGGCAACGCTGGGTGAAACTCTTTTGGTTGGGTTTTACTTGTTTATTCACTTTGTTATTTTACTTTGTTATTCACTCATCCGTTCACTCGCTCATTCATTCACTCATTAGTGAATTCCTTGACGTAGTTTTAAGTTCGTTTGTTAATTCGTCAACTGTCGCATGATTGTGTTGGGATTACGTTATAGGCACATGGCCGACCGAATGGGAACGCCGTATCTCCAGAGAACCCTGAACCAACAGCTGACGAACCACATCCGCAACACGCTTCCAAACCTCCGCAACAAACTCCAGTCGCAGTTGCTTTCGATGGAGAAGGATGTGGAAGAGTTCAAGAACTTCCGTCCGGACGATCCTGCTCGCAAGACAAAGGCGATGATGCAGTAAGTTGGTGTAATCGCAATTGTCATGAAGACAATTTTAAAGTAATAATGACTAACCATCAACCACACTGAGCAATTGTAAGTGAAGGACTTGCTCAAGGTCCTTACACAGTAACCATCTGAGGGGAGGCTCGAACCCATGCTGTCCGCCATACAAGCCGAGCATTCTATCCAGTCAGCTACCGTGCCTCGCTTGTGCTGGACATGGGACCGGTGCATTGCATGACTTGCCGTTTACTTCCCGCCTTAAACCGGTACCAAATTTTGTTTGGTGACAGAGGCATGTGTGCGCAAAGCACTGCGAACAACTTTCCCAGGGTCACTGCACGGAATCCACTCAGCAGAAGGTTCCAGAGCACATAGCACAGCTGAAATTCATGCCTTCAGAGTTTGAACTTTGATGTTGTAGCATGGTTACAACGCTTGCACAGGATTTGGAGAAGAGTATTGAAGGCGCAGGCAGCGAAATTAGTACCAAGGAACTGTCAGGGGGTGCAAAAATCAACCGAATATTTCATGAGCGCTTTCCTTTTGAACTCGTCAAAGTACGTACTGCACCAGAGCATCTTATCTAAAATCAGCTATTATCTTTGCGCGTGTGTGTGTGTGTGTATGTATATATCTATCTGGTTATTTATATAGCACCTTTAGGAACTCCTCAGATGCACTGGAAAGGCAGATCTACCAAGGTGTGTCTTCTGTATACTATCTGTTATTCATTCATTCTTTCGTTCAGAACATTTATATAGCTCCCCTTCAGGTAGTATACCCAGAGATGCTAACTGTCTCCGACTACTGGTGTGAGGTTCAGAGTAAGTTGTGCAGCTGAATGACTCTGTAAGTAGTTAGGATGAAGTTGAAATAACAAAGATCGGTTTTTGTTTTGTACGTAAATATTTGTAATTATGATTTGCTGTTTCAGATCGAATTTGACGAGAAGGAGCTGCGAAGAGAGATTACTTACGCCATTAAGAACATTCATGGTATCAGGTAGGCAACTGGTGACAGTTGATGGATGAACAGTTTTGTTAGAGTTAGGAGAGAAGGTGATCAGTGCTTTGGTTGAACATTTGGTGATGCAATGAGTCAGTCACTACAACCAAGTGAGGCTTGCGCTGTTAAAGTTAAGTACTGGCTGAACCAAGTTAAGTACTGGCTGAACCAAGTTAAGTACTGGCTGAACCAAGTCATGTACTGCCTTGGGTTATGTGTGACTTTAGTGACCAGTAGGTCTGGTTTTGTGCAGTTCTGCTGGTCAGTGTAGTACTATATCACTTAAAATAAAAGCAGTTTAATGTGTATTGATTAATTAATATTAATCATAGCATTAATATTTATTTTTAATATTAATCAGTGAATATTTCATTAATTAGTACATTAGTACCTTTTAACTTTTCTCTTGCCTTGTGTTGTATGCAGCGCAGCTTCTTAGTAGTTTAAAAGTGAGGCCTGTCACCATTTCGTTGTATATGTATCATGTAAGACAACCGTTGTGGCTGTTGTCGTTGTCCTGTAGAACTGGGTTATTTACCCCTGACATGGCCTTTGAGACGATCGTTAAGAAGCAGATTGAGCGCCTTAGAGAACCGTCGCTCAAATGTGCCGATATGGTCGTCAGTGAACTTACAAACGTCATCCACAAGTGTACAGAGAAGGTTGGATTGCTGTCGATTGCTACAGAGATTAGTTATCCTGCAGTTTTCAGAGGTTCCATAAAAAGGAGCTCTACAAAATGCCTTTATGGCGATCTGGAAACTTTTGTGGCACTGTTATTGTAAAAGCATTCTTGGGAAGTTCGTAAATGGTGTATTAATCTCATGTTTGTAGTTTCCGTTGCTTGGGACTTTCCTGTTTGAACAGTCTTTCACTGTACATGTTTTGTGTGATCCAGCATATCATTAATTCTCTGAAGTCTCATCTGTTCAGAGGGGTTGGCTGACCATTTTATTCTGCACCTTTTAGAGATTCGTTAAAGGTGCTGTGTGATTGCTTTGTTACATTGTAAACTGATCCCCGTAACTAATCAGCAAGAAGATAATTCTTCTGTAATGTAATCGCTGTGACATTTATATAATGAAATTCAAGAACTATAGACATACATACTGACATACATACTTTCAGAAGCATGCATTGTTCTGCTGGGGTTTGTAGATGATGCGGTTTCCGAATCTGCGCGAGGAATCGGAACGCATCATAAACACTCGCATCCGAGAACGAGAACAAAAAACGAAAGAACAACTGATTCTGATGGTCGACATTCAGCTCGCTTACATGAACACCAACCACGAGGACTTCATCGGCTTTGCAAAGTAAGCAGAATCGCTCTCAGTCGCACGCAATACTAAGCGCAAATGACTGGCTGATCTGTTACTGTCTATGGAAAGTAATTCTTATCTAATCTGGAAACTTCAGTGGCTCACTTATCGTAATGTACGAGTGTAATGGACTGGAGAAATCCCTGGGGCCCATGAGATCAGAAGGCAGAGTGCAGAGGATAAGTAATCCAAAGAAGATGGAATTTTAGCTTGTAGCTGAACAACAGCTTCGATAGCACTCGTATTGCAGGAAAAACCTGTAATATTATCAGAGGAAGAAAAATTTGGTTAGGAGTACATGGAAAGCTTCTTTAGCACCTTTATGAGGTGCTTAAAAGGTGCTATACAAATAGCGAGATACCTAAAAACTTACATTTATTATTATTAGTAGTAGTGACTTCTGTAGCACCGGTGTCTAGTGCATAAGGCATCCACCATTGGTGCATCAAAACCAAACAGTATCCAGAAGCTCAATCCTTAGACGCAGAGAGCCAACAGTGGATAAGCAGCTTCAATACATACATACATACCAAGCTGATCTCTGGAAATCAGGCCTTGTCCTACGTTTGGAGACCTTCTGGAAAGTTGTATTCAAAGGAGATGGAATTGTAGCAGTTTTTGCATATTCTGCAGTGTTTTTTGCCGTCTTGCCTTTGTAGTGCCCAGCAGAATTCCGATGTTGCTACCAAGCGAAAAGTTGGCAATCAGGTGAGAGTTTAGATTCTCTGTCTTGTTCTGCTGGCAGAAAAACGCTGATGCTTCTGCTAATTATTAATCACTTCATTTCATCATTCTGTCTTTCGCCAGTTAGTCATTTGTTATATGAGTGAATGTGGCTCTACTTCAGTCTATTCATTGATGGATTCATCAATTAATCCATTGAGCAGCGCATTGATTGATCATTGATCCGATTGATACAAGTGATTGAGAAATTCTGAACTCTGTGGTGTTTGCACGATTGCTGGTTTGATTGTCTGATAGGACACGAAGGTAGTTTGTTTGGTGATTGGCAGGTCTGTTTTGATTGATTGATCTATTTTGATTGACAGGTGATACGCAAAGGATGGCTGGCACTTCACAACATCAGCATGTTCAAAGGAGGAAAGACGGAATTCTGGTTCGTCCTGACAGCCGAAAATTTGATGTGGTTTAAAGATGAAGAGGTACTTAATAAAAATTCAGTTTTTATTAACAAAAGAAGAAAAAAATTGAGTTTAGACATAGGCAGAAACAGGATGCACTTGGTCGTTTTTACTTGAATAATGTTACCTGCCTTAATCTTATCTAATCCTTAATCTAATCCCTAATCTTAATGTTTTAATAATTGTTAAACTAGTTGTGAAATCGTTGTGATGCACAGAAGGAAACTGACAAAATTCTTGTTATCAATTGTAGGAGAAAGATAAGAAGTATATGTTGTCGCTGGATAACCTGAAGCTGCGTGATATCGAAGCCGGATTCATGTCTCGCAGATGCATGTTTGCACTTTTCAACGTCGAAAACAGGTGAGAGATTCCGACAAACTCGTAAAACAATCTACCATTGATATTCATTCGTTGAGGCTCCCACATTTTCCAAATGTTTTTGTACTTTTGATGCAAACACTAAATTTCAATAGCGTCTAGCATTGGCTGATTTTATGAAGAAGAGGCAGCCATGGTTATGAGGCGTTAGCGACTTCATATTTTAGCCTCGGAATATGAGGATGGGTGACCAGTCTCTCTCTCGCTGGCTGATTTTCCCACTAAGTGTACAGTCCATGTTCTCATTTTATACCTTTTTAGGTTAGAGCAACTGGAACAGAAATTGTGAAATTCTTTCTGTCATAGCGAGCATTTGAACTGGCAATCTCTGGGTTGATAGTCCAGATTGCTAAGCCCTATACTATCACATACCTTAAGGTTTTTAACATGACTTTAACATATTAAATATAGCCAAGGATTTTGCAGACTTTAAAGATGCATTTGTTTGACCCATTCATCATTCGCACCTCAGGTTCAGATTTGCTGACATTGTGCAAGTAACAAATGCAAAATAATAAATAATATCTTATCTTCGTAAAGTCACTGATGTACCACTGAAAATAATTGCATAATTGGTTTTAAAATGGTTGCTAGAAATGTCTATAAAGATTACAAGCAGCTGGAGCTTTCTGCTGAGAGTCAGGAGGAGGTGGATAGTTGGAAGGCGTCCTTCCTACGCGCTGGAGTCTATCCAGAGAGAAAGCTTGAACCAGATGAGGACGTAAGGCATTTCCATTCAATTGTTACTTGTAATTAACACTCTGTAATCTATTGTAATTGTAATTTTAAATTTGTATAGCGCCTCTTCAAGCAAAGACTAATCAGTGGCGCTCACTGGGCTAGACTTGATGTTAAAAGTCACTAATGATGTTAAGTGTCATTAAGAACAGAATAGTATCCTGTAAGTGAACATAACTCAGATAACCGAAAGACAACTAGAAGAGTCACCAGTGGCAAGCTCGCGCACACACGCAAAGCCACACCAACAGATTCCCAACTAGAGTTAAAAGATGATGGCATGTTCTGAAGTCCCGAAGTTCCTGAAGCACGTAACACCAAGGATGAGGAATGATGAAGGGCGATGTGATCCGCCGCCGATGGCACACGGTTGTCTCACCGTCCAACAGTTCCTCGCAGATGGAAAGCGACGCTGCGTTCAGATATTCCTCGATCCGAAGGATATACGCAGGACGGACAGGTATTCATCGCCCGCCGGCCGGTAGGTTGTTGAGTCGTTAGTTAGTTGAACCGTTCCGTGATTGACAGTCGGAGCCACTCCTAAGACTTTCTTCGCCCTTCCTCCACCGAACCAAATTCCCGGTGTAGACGGCGTGCGTTGGTCTGAAGGTCCAAGGCTCGACAGTCAAGCTGGAAGCCTGTCCCCCCTCTGTGGGTGGACTCTTCCAGGCACATATAAAAAACTCATAATCTATATAAAAATACACTTAGACACATATACGAACGTGAATGCATAATCCAGCTGTGGCATTATCTGGCAGGTAATATGAGAACATTTTTGTCAATTGCTTTTGTGGCCTGTAGCTAATGGGAAGCAACAGGTGATTTTATAAATGGTGTGCCGATGCCTTATTTCATTGTGACTGGTTTTCATATAGTTCATGGTATGTGTGTGGCACAGTGGTCTATCGGTAATTCATTTGGTCAGTGATTATGCAGCTGCGGGTTCGACTGCGTGTAACAATGCTGGGCAAGTTGTTTGCACACACCATGCCTCTGTCAACAAGCAGTAGAATTTGTGACGTAAACGGCAAGTCCTGCGATGCACTGGCTCCATGTCCAGGACCTCGAGGTTCATCCATTGCCGACTCAAGGGCCTCAGAAAAGGAAATGAGCGCCTCCCCTGTGTCTCACTTGTGGGATATGGGATGCTTTACTGGTATCAGTCATTTACTGTAGATTAAAGCCGTTCAAGACATCTGCTGAGAAGTACTTTAAGCGCAGCCCGTTTTTGTGGGGTCAGATTTGGAGTTTTTGTAACCCGAATCAGATGTTGTAACCCGTGATTGAATCGATTGACAGACAAAAGACGACATCGGTTCAATCGATCCTCAGCTCGAAAGACAAGTGGAGACAATACGAAATCTCGTCGAGTCGTATCTTCGAATCGTCCACAAGACGCAGCGAGACATGGTTCCCAAGACAATTATGCACATGATAGTCAATGAGGTATTACCTACGTCGCTTGTCGAAAGATTTTACTGCTTGTCTTAACAAAATCATACACAAACAAGCAAATTGTTGTATCAAAGATTCGGTTACGATGGGGTTCAAACCGGCTTCTAAGTTTAAGATTTTGAACAGGAAATCATGACTTGTGTAACGTAACTGTTACTTTACAGTGTAGCACAGCTTACAGACAAACTTCTGATGAATGAACTTTAACAACAAATGCATCACTTGCTTTACTTAACACCATTTAGGGTACAATGTGCCTGAGTGGTACTTAAGAGGCGTTATTTTAACTATCTAGATGTATGTCTGGTATCACTGCACTGATTTCTGCCGTTTCGTATGTTGGTTCTGTATTTAATTTGCAGATGAAGGTCTTTGTAACTACTGAGCTAATGGCCCATCTCTACTCTTCCAGGGACCAGGTCAGTAATGGAGCTACAGAAATTGTGATTTTAATGTAATTTTCAGCTTTTAGAAAGGTGGACTTTGTTGAAACTGTAATTCTGTCTGCACTACAAGTTTGCTGGTGTCATTTAGGCCTTGATTAGACTATATAAGTGTGCAGATGTGCTGTTTGAATATGGTTTTGCTGTTTTGAAGTCGTCACTGATGGAAGAGAGTGCTGAAGAAGCACAGAGACGCGAGGAAATCCTTCGCATGTACCACGCAACAAAAGATGCATTGAACATCATCGGTGACGTCACAACATCGACCATTTCGACTCCTGTGCCACCACCTGTTGACGACGACTGGATCAAATCGACGGAAACTACAACCGCAACCAACAGAATGGTTAACAATGGGTCTGTGTCTGCTATTAGCAACAGAACAACTGCTTTGTTATTCACTGTTGTTTATTGTGCAATTACTTTATAAGCACAGCGTATTATTTTAGTAATTAACGCTTTAGCATGCATTTTCAGCGTGTCTTAAACAGAGAGAGACGTTGAGGTTGATTTAAAGCTAAGTAAATATCTGGGCTTTTAACTGCTGTAATTTAGATATTGGTACATTATGCAAATTTTGTGTTTCATTAAGAAACGCAAACTCCATTTTAAAATTGTATGGAAAAGTTTTCCTTTGCTTCAATGAAAAGACCCTCGTGCTGCAAACGCTGAAGATCATTAGGATAATGAAGACATGTGTAGCATTTGTACCATCTTACCGTAATGTAACTTAAGTTCCAGTTAGGTGTGAGTGCTCTGCGTGTCTTTAGGCCTCCATCACCAAAGATGCTGAATCGAGGGTCGATGCCAGCGCGCCCAGCGCCAACTGCTCCATCGAGGCCGGCGCCAACCATGCCGTCTCGGATGGGTCCAAGCCCAACGCCCGTGGGCAACATTCCGTTTAATCTTCCTCCGCCTCTCATTCCAATGTAAGTCAAATGTTCTGGATCTGAAGCCTCAGTCTTTGATGACCATTAAATAATGGGTTTGTCTTTCAGAAGAGACCTTCTACTTTTGTGTTTATGTGTCATTCTGTGTCTGCCTTTGTGGTTGACTGTCATTCTGTGTATCTGTCTTTGTGGCTGTGCATTTTACTGTATTTGTTTACTGTGTTATGTATATAATTTTTGTGTCCATATCCACGCCTACGAATCCTCGCTCAGTTGATGGACATACAGCATGTTAACAAATGCATTACTTATGTACTTGCTTAGATTGGATGGATGTCGGTCAACAGTTGCGTTTGACTGGTTCGTTTGATCTGGTAAAATCAGTGGTGAATGTATTCTTCAAAGGGGTTTCGTCTATAGTCAGTAGACATTTTGGACTAGAGTTTTGTTACTGACTTTTGCCAGCAATGCTACTTACACAGGCAACCACTTGCACATATCAACTGCCTGAGATGAGTTGTGTACAATTGAATCAGTGATTGCTGTGGTATTTGTGGTGTTCAGCTTAGCCTTTTAATTGTTCCTGTCTATACTGGCTGCTGATTTTCTTTGTAATTAAATGGATTTGCAAACATTTGCTGTTGAAATTAAACATTTAAGATGAAGGTCTGCTTTGATTCAGTCAAGCTGGTCTGTTTTGCAAATATGTAGACGTTGTTTTCGTAGAACTTGTTACTTTTAACCATTGCCCTTCGCCAAATAGTCTGGCTGCCAAGATTCTTAAAAATCTAATAACTTCTGTAGTGCTGTTATCGTAACAGGACATCATTTGATGCTAAGAAATTTAAATCTGTTTAAGTTATTCCAGTCAGAATCCAGTATGTCCAGCAATTCAGCAGACAGGCAACAGTGGATAGGGTTAAAAAACACGAATGGTAGCCAGCCTAAGTTGTACTTGTTACAGCATGACATGGCTTTGTTTACGCAGGAGACCAGGCGGATCTGGACAAGGTCCTCCAAACATCCCAGACCGACCGTCTATTCCAACGAGACCGCAATAGGACCGGTCAGAGGAGCAATCTATTCTCCGATGTCGTCACTACGAGACAAGAGAACAACTGTGTCTGAAAGAGACATGTATAACTTGCTTCATTATATATATATATATATATAAATATATATATATAAATATATGCATTCATTCAGTATATGGATATATTTCTATGTACACCGGGCGTATGTATATCTGATTGTGAACGGATACTGGTTGAAATGATGTAGTGGACATGTCTAGATACATACAAGAAGTATATGGTTTGTAAATAGGCAGATATTTGATACAATTTATCCTTTTGTAAGTATTTAGAGTTGGATACAATTGTTTGCGTGCAGAATTCATTACAGTGTCGATAACTTTTTGGTTTGCTGTTGGGCATCGGACGGCCTCCAAGTCAAGTTACGCTAAATTGTGATTGGGGATCTTGCAAGTGTCAGATTATATGGGATTGCTGTTTGACTTCTGACATTGTGAACATCAAAATTACCGCTAAGGTAGATTGAAATCAAGGTGGAAAAGCGATCAGAGATGATATATTTTGGGTTAAGAATTGAATATTGCTACCAGTTCGCACATCTTGTTTACGTGTTGCTTCGTGTGGGCTCGAGGATTTTCCCGTAAGAGTCATTTGATTTAGGCAAATGCAGTCTGCTAAGCGTGCATCTAAAGTGTAGTAGAGACAACTGTTTAGAGATTTATTTTACTGAGGTATTTTGTGTGCAGATCTAAATGGATACGGATGAGAAGCCTAAAAATGGTTAGCATGCTGACCTGTCAACCCAGGGGTCCAATCTATCTAATCTAATGACTTCTATGGCGCCCATAATGCCCAAGGCATCAGTCGATTGTTTCAAGTCAAAATTGCAATCAAAAAATCGTAATCTATTGGAGAAGCCAGGTCCTATTCTGAAAGGTCGGAGAAAACTGTAGCCAGTTCTGGGTTCAAATTCCGATTAAAACATATTTCTGCTGGCACTCTTTCATAAAGTGCTTGCTTAAGCGAAATCGTGACCAAGCAGTCTCGTATGCCAAGGCCAAGAAAACGAAGATGCCAAGGCTCCTGACCTTGACTGTGAAAGAACTTGCTCCTTTGTTGAAGGTCTGACACAACTTAGAGTCGCAGGGAGTGTTGACGGGTTCACAGAAAGTGTAATTCAAATCTCCTGGCCCACTTTTAAAGTGTGTGCGTGGATGCCTCCTGTTCGGCTTCGCATCAATCCATTTAGTCTGTTCAGTCGGTTTAAATGCCTAGTAAGGACTTTATGAACTGATGTTTTAATACCCTGTGACAGTTTTAGCTGGATTTGCTGTCTTTGTATTCAGGCAAAACTTCCTTTAACCTTGATTTCTAAAGATGCACGTAGGCAAGCATCTTTATCTGTAACAATGTTAAATGGCTTTTATTGCATCAGCTGGTTTCCTAAATCATGTACAAGCTGGTGTTGGCTTTCTATGATCAGGTATTGGTGCGACTTAATTTGAAAACAAATGGTTGTAGGAATCTTCTGTTAATTTTGTGCCTTTTGTGTTAAGCAAACTAATCCTATCCAAGTACGAGTTTGCCACCAGCATCTGCTACCGTGGAATTCAGGAATTTAATGACCGAGTCAGTGTTTTCTAGTGATTTATAGGTAATAATGTATTATTTAACTTTGGAATTTCACTCTGTGCTGCTCTGCCCATACATCGTTTCTGTTTTGAACGTAGGAATCCGATGTTGATTGTGCAGATGCACACGTTTGGCAGTCCTTTTCAACGTAGTCTAGTCTGAATGTGTAATAAGTAATTCTAGTTCTTGTAAACCGGTAAGACTGCTATTTTCTTGTGTACAACGTAGTCAGTTCCATAAAAATGACTAACAGGTTTATTTTGCATGTGGGAATCACAAAATGGCTTCAGGTTAAATTCTAGTTGTAATGTCATGAGGTTGCTTTTGCACCCTGGAAGTAATTGGCAATGCACCAGAAAATCAGAGTATGTAAATGTAAACGTTTTTCTATAGTGACCATATGGCCTCTACCCTGCTCATTTGTCAATGAAATAATCAGGTGAGATAATTCACCACCACTTCTCGTTTGAATGAATAAGTAGATAGTCCCATTCATCCACTGTAGCTATCAGGAATGGACCTAGTTGTTAGGTACATTCTTAAGAGCAGGGTGCCTGGAAAAATGGCCTTTGTACAGTGTGGCTTGTCATGTTGCATTGCAGATAATAGTGACGTTTGTAAATAGAAGGCTGAACTGGCATTTGGTGTTTTAGTCCGATATTGTAATAAGGTCTTTCTTTAAGGCAACATACTTGATTTGATATTCATTTTATGCAGTCGTTGTTGGCACTGTGTATCAAAACTTCTTGATCAGACTTGCAGTTTTTCTGTGAAGTGAAAAGATGTTACAGGTCACATTCTTGTATGTCTGGAGCACAGTGGCTGATTGCTTAGACCGCCTGGCTTGTAACGCGGAGAGCATGGGTTCGAGCCTCTCATGAGACGGCTATTGTGCAGGGATGTTGAGCTAGTCATTCACTCACAGTTGCTCAGCGCCATCGATTGATGTGTAGTCATTAGATAATGGCGCTTGATAAATGCAGAAATGTCTGCGTCTGTGGCTTCATACTAAAACAACTTTTCCCGTGATACAGTCTGACGAAGGAGACGCAGAAGTCCACTCGAGAGGCATCCAGAGCAGAGCTGTGTTTGATGCTTGCAAAAAGAAATGTCTTATTTGCAGTTTTTTTATTACCTAACGACTTGAAACAGAGCAGAAAGCACATGCGACAAAATCAAATGTTTTATGAACCAGAATTCTACATTGTATGTATAGCCAATAAGATATTCTGTTTGTTAAATTTGCCAACCGTAGCAAAAAAAGCAACCTGGGTTAAGGGATGTGTACCAAACTTTCTAACCAGGAAGAAAATCAGGCAACCTCCACACATTTTCAGGTTAACGTGTCATGCAAGAACCATTTGCAGTCGAACTGCTTACCAGGTACATGTAAAATTCTATACTTATTCATAATCACAGGAAATTTCTTATTCAGATTTTGCTGAGTAGATAGTGACTGATGTACTATAAGTTTTCTAGTGAAATTGTGTCTGCACAAATTAGACTGCTATAGTTTACTTGTTATTTCAGACTAATTAGGTCATGTACTCGTGTACTGCTTGCAGTTTCTGTCAAACTGTTGGTCATTTTAACACACAATGCTTGAAGATATGTCTCCTAGTAAAATCATTTACACAGGAAGTTGGTAACCCTCTCGGCATAAAACTTGTCTTCAAAGCATCAGCCTAAATTCTTGTTATAGAAACACTAGTCCCATTATCAGTGGCAAAAAACTGCTTGTATTCTTTGATTGGTGATATTTGCAATTGTTCATTGGAATGCTAATGGAAGGCCATGATTTTCAGCAGCAGCTGTGGTCCATCGCTGCTGCTGCTGCTGTGTTGTATTTGTGTGCTGGGAAATATTACAGCCACTGAGCAGGAATTCCAGTGCACTAAAACAAAGCCAAGGCTTTGTTACACCAGTGGCGTTTACTTGAATGTGACAATTTCCCTGGCCAGTGTAGTAAAATCATTGAACAAGTCATGTACACCATAGGTACACACCAATTTCTAGTAGTTTGGTGAATGTTAATAAATGCCTTTTTACTAGTGGCTTGCTTTGAACTAATTACTGTCCTATTTCACAGCAACACACACAAGTAGCCGATGATGGATCCATCCTCTGTGGCAAGTCACTGTGTTGCGATCCTAAGCCAAGTCTTTGCCATACAGTTATGGAATGACGAATGCCTTATTTACAGTGGCACATTGACATAAACTCATTAATTTATATCTATTATGTCTGTGTTCAAATGTCTTACGGTTCAGTAGGTTTAACTGAAACCCAGCAGCAAAGACCATGGCAGGTTTGAAATGCATGGTCGCTTTGCCTAGACACACCCACTAGATTTGTTCAGATGTGGTGAGAAGTTACTTAGGAATTTAAGGAGAGCTGCCATAAACACACAAATTTTCAGGGTTGGTCAACGGTCTGTGGTAAACGAAGCCCTACAACCCATGGCATGTTCCTGCAACTGGCATTTTCATCCCCTTGACGTAGCTGACAATCAGAAATCGCACTGTAAGCGCCTGTAGAGTATTTCTGACGGATTGTATTCACTTGGCGGAAAAGATTCCTCATCTGAAAAAAACAAACCACGGTGTCAGTTAAGCTTAATGTTAGTTCTACAGACGTTTACTAGGTGCACTTTTGAAAATTTTATGATAGATACTTGTTAGAAATTCAGATTGTTCAGTGAACAGTATGCTGTATCATTCATTGGCATTTCAATGAAATTTTTCTAAAAGCACTAAGGTAGAGTACCAAGGGATTGCAGGATTTATAAATTGCCGCTCAAGACATCCAGCTCTAAGAAAACCAGTTTTCACAGCTGGGGCCAAGAGCAAACATATTCCAGTCCAATGTTGCCATAACCAGAGCACAATTTTCCACAATGAAATCGTTTTGTGTGTACAATACTTTCTAAATCTTGATTTGATTGGGCTGATGAAATAATAAGAAACGTTTTACATGTTTAAAACGCGACAATGGCAGTGAACTTACGCAATTGCAGAGTCTCTTTGCTCAGTCTGTTTGCAATACTCTTAACTGCTTGGTCAACTGCACAAACACATTTAGGAATCTCTTCCATCTGTTAAGAAATTACATAAACACACACATAATTACCAACTATCTAATAATTAGTAACTAGCTGGGAAATTCACAGTAAACACGTGTCCTAGTGTTATGGAAATTAATATGTGCTCCAACTAAACCAAACTCTTGGCTTTTCCATGCAAACATCATCCCAACTGAAACACGTTCTCGAATGGTATGGCGTTATCTCCTCCCCATTAAAGTAGTAAATATCAAGTGTCTCTTTTAATCTTACAACTTCTGTAGCACTGATAAAACTGCACTGTCTGAAGTAACCACTCTGTTGGGCTTCCGTAGGCTGCCTCTCTGTCTTGTGGACTGACCTTCTGGATACTGACCTCCACCTTGGCTTTGGTGTGCCATTGGTTGATGCCATGTGCATTAGACACCGGTGCATCGGAAGTTCCTAATTATAATTATTATTGTTGTTATTATTATTCAGTAAATACAGATGCAACAGACTGCAGTACTCACAGCAATGGCGACTTTTTCAAATTCGTGCAGAACTTCGCTGTGTATGGAAGAATAGTCTGGCTTTTTGCTCAACAGTTTTCTCTCAGGTTCACTGATTTTTAAAGTCAGTTCAAATTCAGTTGGATTGTCAGCAGCTGCTTCAGCCTGCCTAACATAATTTAATCAAAAAGGAAAGTGCATTAACTAAGCAGCAGTTCTGCACAAGTAAACTGTTACACAGCAACAGTTACATTAATCTGCGTTAACTGCTTTAAAATAATGACCTTAGGTTTAGATCATTCAATACAGCACAGTTCGTAACAAATGTAACAGATACTTGTGCTCAGTTTTGCTCAGGACACCAAGTAAAATCCAGTCATGTTACGTTACCCTCTTGTAAAACTGAAACACAATGTTCTGTAACACTAATGAAAAACCGTAACACGTAATGTTCTGTACAACTGGTGTAAAAATAGCAAGTAACGTACAACTGAAAAAAGTAATGTCCTGTAAAACTTACGCCTGTGCTCTTCCTGCAAGCAACTCTCTCGTTCTCACCATTTCATCCCAAGTTTCCTGTTCTGCCTTCAGCCTAAAGAGATCAAACCAAATTAAACGTTGCAAAACGACTTCCATTTTTTCCTATGGAGATTAAGCAATTGAAAATGTCTGAAAACCTTTTCATGGCTTCTTCAGGACCAAAAGATCTCATATCAGTTCTTTCTCTCTGAAACCAATTCTGTACAGCTGCTTTATAAACATGGTCCAAATGCACCTATTTTTTTCCAGTAAGACACTTAATACTAAGTAAAATACTACTTAAAATAATACATAAAAGAATGGAGAACACAATAGAGAGGGAGCTTCCAGATAACCAAGCAGGATTTAAGAAATCCCGCGGAACTCGTGATCATATCGCCAACATGCGGTGGATAATGGAGAGACAAAAGGAGTATGGACAAAAATTATACATATGCTTCATTGACTATAGTAAGGCATTCGATTGCATTGATCATGAGTTGATGTGGAAAACCTTAATAGAAATGGGAATACCAAGGCACTTGATACAACTTCTTAAGGGATTGTACGAAGAACAGACTGCGGTAATAAGAACTGAATTTGGAGATACTGAAAGAATCAAAATAAAGAAAGGAGTGAGGCAGGGATGCATTCTGTCCCCATTCCTATTTAACCTATATGCAGAAAGGATCATGAGGATGGCGGAAATGGATGGAGCAAAAGAGGGAGTAAAGATAGCGGGAAGAACACTGAATAATCTGAGATACGCAGATGACACAACACTATTAGCAGGTAAAAAAACAGATCTGGTAGAACTGATAAGAAGGCTGAAGAGAGAGAGCGAGAAAGCAGGACTATACTTCAATATAAAGAAAACGAAGATCATGACAACAGCTGAGGAGGGCAGTTTTATGGTGGATGGAGAGGAATTAGAGACGGTAACAAGCTTTACATTCTTGGGATCAGTAGTAGAAAGAGAAGGAAAGTGCGACATGGAAATAAACCGAAGGGTGGCGATTGGAAAAGCCGCAATGAATGGACTAGAAAAAATATGGAAAGACAAACATGTGAGCACAGACACGAAAAAAAGATTGGTGAGGGCCTTGATTATACCAACAGTAACATACGGCAGTGAGACGTGGACAATGACCAAGAAAATAGAGAAAAAAATCAATGCTTGTGAAATGTGGATATGGAGGAAGATGCTGAGAACATCATGGACGGAGAAAAGGACTAATGAATGGGTACGCAGGGCGATTGGAATTGAGCAAGATGAGACGTTACAACAAACAGTGCTAAAATCAAAGCCGAGGTTCTTTGGACATGTTATGAGATCAGATGGATTGGAAAAAGAAATGATGCTGGCTTGTGGAGAGGGAAAGAGAAAACAAGGGAGACCAAGGAAAAAATGGATGGACAAGATACACGAAGCAACTGGAATGAACTTGGCACAACTAAGGGACGCGACATTGGAAAGAAAGAAATGGAGAAGATTGATCATGACGGTCGCTAGAGCTCAAAGAGCTGACAGCACAAGGTGACAAGGTGAAGACACTTAAAAAGCAAACAGAGGTAGAATCTGAACAGAGAGTAGAATCTAACAAAGCTGGAAACAGTAATGACAACTAAAATGATAAAATCGTCTGCACAAACATTTACTACCCGCACTTTTGAAATATACCACATATTGAAGAACCTTAACAGTCGGACTGCTAAGTTGGTTGCACACATTGCCCAAAGTAATATAACATTTTTGTATATAGATCCTGTTCCTGCATCTGTTTGGTCTGCATCAACGAGAGTCACATAAACAGACCAAAAGCTCAGCAATTATAATAACAAATAAAATATCTAAGAAACATCCCAATCTTTGACAAAAAGGCTTAAAAACGGATGGAATTTACTAGACGAAGAAACAGACAAGAAAGACAAAGAAACAGACAAGAAAAACGAAGAAACAGACCAAAAAATGAAGAAATATGAATACTTTTTGATGTATGTTGGCAGAATTGTTAGCTGCCGATCAATTTCATCACTGACCGGATTTGACCTGATAATAAACATTCCAAAGATATGTCAGTATATTTTAATCATAGTTAATTACAAAAGAAACAAACCTAATAAAACATTTAATTCTTGTTGTTATTAATAATTCTGCTTTCACTTTTTAAATAAAAATACGAAGGATTCCAGCCACAACTCTTACAAAACACGATTCAAAATTTAACATGAAACTGAAAAGATCTGGAAAAAGCAGACCTCTGCATTTAATTTTTCAAATTATTATAATTATTACTTGAAATCATAGGGTGGATTTAAAAGTGGTGTCAGAGCAGGGACTAAAGAGTCACCTGAAGCGCCATTGCTTGGTGACATCATGCAATATAGTGACCTCAAAGGCAGAAAGCATCAGAAATCTTCTTAAGACAGACTCTCTGCCAAAGCCGTAATCTCAACCCTGAGTCAACATTCCCGATTCTTCACCAGCCAAATAAACGACAGAGACCAACGGCTAACAAAACAAGACACTGACTTCTTGATGGGCTCTTCCACCGTCAACTCCTTCAGCCTCTCTTTCACTTTTGTTCGAACTGAAACACAGCAATAAAACAATTCAGCAATTACGGTGTGATCCTTATCATCTGTGGCAAAGCTCCTCTCAGGAGCAATGCCATTTCCACATCTCACCCTAGTCTCCTCTCTATGGTCTCCTGGCAACCAGACTTTGTTCTTGACAGGGCATCTTTGGGCAACACCACGGACTTGATGCAGCGCTCATGAATGAGCTGGAGCCATGTGCTTAGCTTTTAAGTAGCGCTTTAAAAATTTCGAGTTTATGATTACGAATGCGTAGCCTGCCATCTCTATTCTGTGCTCATCTCCAGGTCGTATGCAACCAGGTCATCTGCTACTGTTCTTGTCCATGTGTGGAGAGGGCGTCCAACATGTCGCTTCCAACCTCTCACAGTGCCGGAAATCATCGCTCAGAAGGCCTGTGTTATAATGCCACGCAGAGTGACATTTATACTGCAAAACTCATCACAAGCTCGTAAGTAAAGAAGTATGAAAGTGCAGGTGCAAAAAGCTACCTACCCTGAACTTTGAACTGATCAAATTCTTCCAGATCAGGCATTTCATGAGAAAGCTGGACAAGACATTCCTGTATCAACACATTCAGAACCAAAATTTTCAGGAAACAAGTGACAAGAAACAATTTAAGAATAGAATAATCGAATCTAATCAAGGAATTGTCAGCCAACTTATACCTTAAATAGCGTGGCACCCAGTCAAACAAGCAGCGGTGGTGAAGGATCTCACCTGATTAATTCATTGCATATTGTCTCTGTGGAAAACCGTGTACATTTACATTTACCCATCGGATTTCACTAACAGATTAAAGGTTTATACTGTGGTTTCATATGAGGTAACCTTCAACTGATGCCTCATGCATCATGAAAACGGCGCTATAGAAGTCATTAGATCAGAAGTGATAGGCAACTTATCTAGTAATAATCGTACCTCCAGACAAAGTCTCAGTCGCTTTTCGTTTTCTGAAAGTCCTTCCGGCAGAAAGTTCTCCACATCTAAAGATTAATTCTTTATAAACTTCAGAGTAAAGTTAAAATGTTGCAAATCATGTACTCTAGTACTTTATATTGTAGTACTTGTTCAAGTACTGCAAATCACCATTACTAAAGTATGTTCACTAAATGCAATAAGCATTAAATTTTGTTTTTTTTTTCAGTTTTTAAACAACTCTACTTTGACCACATTCAGCTAGGCAGGGTTATATTGATGTTGAAATATATTATACTACACACGGAATTTACCTAAATTCAGCGGTCTGGCATAGAGCAAAATTATTTACATTTGGCTAAATTTAAAACTTACGATCCGCTTCAGTAACTCCTTGGCTTTTCCGGCCCCGAGCAAAGCTCGATCGCCTCTTTTTACTAAAACAAAATCGATTCAGTACATAAAAATAACAAGCAGTCAACAACCATTGAGATAACATTCGCGTTTCTACTGTTCCCATAGTCAGATAGTTTAAAACCTGTAACTTACTTTGTTGGGCTTAACTTTTAATTTTCGTCATCTACAAAATCACGACTGCTTTTAAAAATCCTGTGTTGCTGTCCATCCATAAGGCGCTATACAAATTTTCACTCGGCTTTTGAATTTAGTTAATCCCACTTCGCTACCAGTCATCTGCAATTCGCGTGAGCGAATTTTCTGCACCTCCTGCGCATTCAAATAAATAAATGTGACTTAAATTATACTCCAGCAAAACAGCATTCGGAAAAGTTCAAAAATATGACATTATTTAAATAAAGCCAAAGCTGAAAGTTTCATACTGGGAAGACATTTTGCGGCAAAACACAACTCTCGTCTAAATCTCGTTCTTTTTTCAGTCAGAACGAAAACATATTTTAATACTGCATTCCTTTCAGATTAGGCAACGGAACAACCTTCGCTAACGGTTCTTCTGGAGTAGTGAACCGGTGATCCAACAGTAATATGCGTCTAGTGACTAGTAATTACCGTGATCGCTGAATGCGATGCTGGGTCGTAATGCTGCATTCCATAGAGTGGAACTGGCGTGTCTCCCATCCAAGAGCATTGCTCTGGTATCAAAATCGGTACATTTTGTCGTCGATGTGACGACGGACGGCGTTGGAGATGATCTCATGATGATGCTCTGCTGCTGATGATGATGATAGTGGTGGTGGCGGCGGCGAGCGGATGCTGATGAGACTATCGCCAGCATTAGTTACCTCTGCTGCATGTTTTCATTCGTAAACACCGAGAAGAAACAGCGAAAACAAGAGGAGACTGAGGACGAAAAGGAGGAGGAATGGAATGGAGGATGGTGAGTGAGGAAGAGCAGAAAGAAAAACTTCCTCCTCCTCCTTACTTCTGCTACTCATCTTTGAGTAGAAGAAAGAAGGAGGAGGAGGAGGAAGAAGAAGGAAGAAGAGGATGGATAGGAATTTAGCCATTTCTCTGTTTCCGACACACGTCTGTTGGATATAACATTGTAGTTCATCGATTGTCACTCCGGTGTATACACGTACAGGCTATAGATAACAATGACATTGATGGTGCTATGCTATGTACATCGATGAGTGACAGTCAGCATAGCACAGCATAGCACAGCACGTAACATCCATTGCACATGAAAGCATCCAGCCAACCTGCTATACCTGGAACGTTTGTATACACTTGGGTTGACGCGGTCTCTACATATCGTTCAAACTTTCTCTAGCCGTCTGTTGCTATCACGTAGGATCTGGATTGCGTCCACTGGGCCTGTCTGTCTGTCTGTTGGCGCGCACCTGCGCTCGCCGGCATGATCCAGAGTCTGTCTGTATGTCTGGTTGTTCGTCCTTCGGTCCGTCCTTGTCTGTCTGTCTTGTCTGTCTGTCTGTCTGTGTTTCTTGCCACGAGAGAAGATGCCGCTGGAATTTGGAGAGACGCGAAACAGGGTTGCAGAAAGAAGAAGAGGATGAGGAGAAGAATAAGGAGGGAGATGAGGATACAGGGAGAAGGAGGAAGAGAACGAGGAAGAAGAAAAGGAATAGGAAGAGGAGAAAAGGAGGAGAAATGGGAGGAGGAGAAGAAAGAATAAGGAGGGAGATGAGGATACAGGGAGTAGGAGGAAGAGAAGGAGGAGGGAGGAAGAGGACCAGGAGAAAGATAAGGTGACAGAGAGGAGGATGAATATTAGGAGGAGGAAGAGGAAATTGCAGAGGACCAGAAGGAGGATAAGGTTGTGGAGTAGGATGAAGAAGAGGAGCGAACATGACCTGCAGTGCAGGGCTAGAGTGTATGCATCGTCGCCTGATGAAAGAAGAATCAGGTGATTGCGAAAGACTGCATCGTCGCCAGTGCATTCGTGTTTACATCACTCTCTGCTGCTGTATCGGCCATCTTCCGCCTGCACATGCGCGACAGCAGACCCCTGCCTCTGTCTCCGTGTCATGCTCTGCTGTCAATACGCATGCCTGCTCCGGGTGCACGCGAATACCTCATCAGTACGTCGAGGTGTATACCACGTTGTAGACAACCGCTGATCCCAGCTGATCTGAAGCGCGTTGTACACAGCCGATGACGAATGCCAGGTACGTATACAGTATTCGTGCCCTGTCAACAAGTACGCCATGCTTGAAATACTTTCGAAATACTTTCTTCGACCTGGCTTCTTCAGTGGATTATGAGTTTGATTACGATTTCACTTGAGGCGCCCATCGACTGATGCCTTGGGCATTATGATAACGGCGCTATAGAAGTCATTAGATTAGATTAGTTATCACGAAAAAGCCGTAAATGGACGCTATTTGAAAAAGCGAATGACTGTATAGCTTAGCATCGATTACATTTCAATCGATTGACTTACATTACGGATCGATTTGTTCACTGTAGTTTGAGTGCATATCTCCATCGTTACAATATTGTTTTCTTTCGCCGGAGCTGAACTGGGAGTGCTTCTGAGTGGGTAGAGACTTGGACTCGGCCCAAGGGGTGTAGTTTGGGGTGGAGTGGGGTTGAGTGGAGCGGGTGAACAGACAAGACGTCTCCTGCGGGGGTCTTGGTGAGGAGCGGTGGGCGCATGCGTGGGCTTTAGTGCATGCGCACTGAAGGATGTTAGCCGCTTCATGTGACACTCGGACTCCGAAGTCGAAAGGACAGATTGGATCGGTTCTCTGATCGGCTCTGATTACATTGGAATGGATCGGAATGGATCGTTATGCCAGTGGGTTGCAGCAACTGCTGGTCATCGCCGGTGACCTCATTCCGTTCTGCATCGTCGAAACCATTTGGCTAATTATTCAGTTGGAAGGACATCGTTGCGACTTCAAAGACGAACTCATCTGCCGAAGTGCACCTGGCGGCGGCGCCGGACGGGGAGTGGGGGGAGAGGAGGGGAGAGGAGAGAGGAGGGGAGAGGAGGGGATGGGGAGGCGGAAGGGGGACGAGGAGCCTCTGCTCCGTTGTCGTCAGCTATCGACTCGGCTGAGCTATAGATATTATGATCAATAGATCTTCTCTATAAGCAAACAAACCATTGGCACAGAGTACACAACCAAAGGCATTAGGATCATCATCAACGACGATAACTACAATCACGTCGTCGTCATCATCATCATTATCATCATCACCACCGCCACCACCGCCACCACCACCGACACCGCCGCCACCGCCACCGCCACCACCACCACCACCACCACCATGATCATTACTATTTGTCAAAACATTACAACGTTTACTATTTTTTGCGTAAGATTACAACTGTAATTATATACAAAGAATTAAAACTGTAACATTTTACGGATGATTACAACCGTATCGATTTACAAAGGATTACAACTGGAATTGCTTAGAAATTTTCCAACTATAACTATTTCAGAAAGATTACCAACTAACTGCTTTACGAAAGATGACAGGTGTAACGATTTACTATGTTGGGGTATTACAGGCGCTATATAAGCGTTGATGAAGTCGTCGACACATAGCGATGACGTTTACCGTCTATTCGTTCATTGTCCTCATCGTCAGTCTGGCCGTAGTTTCAAGCAACGTGTTGATTGTCCTCGTCTTGTTGAGGACAGACGCGTTGTCCCTCGTCAACTGGTATTTCTTCATGTCCCTGACCTTGTCCGATCTGTGCATCGGCGTCTTCGTAAGTCCTTTCTTCTTCTGGACGTCCCTCTTCGAGCGCTGGATCTTCGGCGACAGGTTCTGCCACATCGAGGCTTACCTAGCCGCTGTCTTCTGGACCGCATCCGTTTACTCTCTCATGTGGAACGGCATCGATCAGTACGTCGCCATGCGCAAACCGGAACGATACGCCAGCATCATGACCCGGACACGCTCCATCTGTTGGGTGGCGTTGCTGTGGCTGGCCGCCGTCAGCTTCTGTATCCCTCCCATCTCCAAGGTGCGCTATGTCCCCTCCGCCTTCGTCTGCCTCATCGATTGGCGCCACCAGAGGGCCTATTTCGTCACTTCCGGTTTGCTCGTTCTACTTCCGGCGTGCGTGGCGCTCGGCTGCGTCAACCTATACGTCTTCACGTCCAACTTCCGGCGCGACAGGAAGTGCTATGATGACGTCACCGGGCCGCGCCGACTCGATCTCTACGTCACGAATATCGTCATCGGTGGTGTCTACGTCATTTCCTGGCTGCCGATCTGCGCTCTTCAGATTTACGAAGCAATACGAGAAACCAGTCCACTGTCTTCCTCATACGCTGCCTCCTTCTATTCGTCTTTCACACCTTTCTTGCCTTCTCTTCAATTCTGTCTCGTCTGGCTTGCGATGGCCAACTCCTTCTGGAAGTTTCCTATCTACCTGCTGTGCTTCCGCGATTTTCGGACTGGTCTCAAGGCCATCTTTTGGACCAGGCCAAGCATATCCGTCAGCCAGTGCTGCTACTGCTGATCAGAGTCGCAGAACTCTACATGGCATCATTCAAGCGTGACTGCTAGGAATTCTCGGTCTGGTGCCAGGCAACTGGTGATGTTAACAGGTGGTTGAAGATGGCTTTAAGGCCATCGAAGGCATCCATGTGTATATAGTAGCGTCAGGTTTACGACCGTATTTATTAGGATGCAGATATTAGCACTCCTAATTTGTAAATGCTGATATATTAGGATGTATATATAATCCTAATTTGAAATGTTAGAATACATTAGGAATATATTAGAATATACTAGGAAGCCTAATTCATAATTTGGATATATTCGAATGCAGATATTAGCAATCCTAAATAAAAACTATATATTCGAATGCAAATATTAGGTTCCTAATTTAAACTGTTGCCATATTCTTATGCCTATATTATAAAAATCCTAATTTGTTATTCTTAGGTTTACAAATTAGGAATCATAATATAGGCATAAGAATATGGCAACAGTTTAAATTAGGAACCTAATATTTGCATTCGAATATATAGTTTTTATTTAGGATTACAAATTAGGAATCATAATATATATAAGAAATCCTTATGTATGTATGTGTGTATGTATAAATGTATGTATTTATGCATGTATGTATGTATGTATATATGTATGTATGCATGCATGTATGTATGTATGTATGCATGTGTAAATGTATGTATTTATGCATGTATGTATGTATGTATATATGTATGTATGCATGCATGTATGTATGTATGTATGCATGTATAAATGTATGTATATATATGTATGTATTTATGTATGTATGTATGTATTTATGTATGCATGTATGTATGTATGCATGTATAAATGCATGTATTTATATATGTATGTATTTATGTATGTATGTATTTATGTATGTATGTATTTATGTATGCATGTATGTATGTATGCATGTAAAAAGGTATGTATATATATGTATGTAATTATGTATGTATGCATTTATGTATGTATGTATGTATCTGAATATTTATACAGTTCCTTTGGAAACATCAGATAGGAGCTGATTGCGAGGGCGATGGATGTTCTGCCAATTAAGACGAGTTCTGTTGGTGTTTGCCAAGTCCATGAACGACCAAGGCGTGTTGATATAATCAAAGGAACACATGATTCGAGGAGGAAGCAGACGAGGAAGAAGAAGAGGAAACCAGTGCAAATAAACAGAAATAAAGGCCGAACGACGACGAATCGACTGAATTCTGTCAATAACCGCCAAGAAAAGAGACCGGCGCTTCACCACGCGCAAGGATATCGATACAGTTGTATTTACCCGTCTCGGAAAACACCAGCACCGCCAGAAAACACACCTCCGACTGGTGCTGCTATTATCATCATCATCATCGTCGACGTCGTCATCATCACCATCACCACCACCACCACCACCAATCATTGAACAAAAACCACCAGCACAGCCTACATTAAGTAGGCCCTACACAGAAGCAATTCGACTGTAGTACGTCAGTCAAGGCGCCTCTGTGCATGAGGATGCCGGTTCGCATACCGATAGTGCCTTATTTCAGAGATTCTAATCTCGGGCTAGCACGGTCCGTCCACGGGGACCTTAAATGGCATAGTGCCCATGCAAACGGGCAGCGGTGGTGAAAGATCTCACCAGATAAATTCATTGAAAAATGAACAGGGTCGAGGCCTTACGGTCGCTATATAAAACCTGTACATTTACATTTACATTTAGACAAAAGCCGGCAGCAGCAGCAGCAGCAGCAGAAGCAGCAGCAGCAGCACTGATATAGCGCGAAGAACTGCGAACATCATCCTCGTTATCTGTGCTCAGTTGATTGGAATCTTGTTCGGAACATTATTGTCTTCTAACTACTTTGGCGGATCGTAAGCAACGCATCGTTGACAGTTTGCAAAAGAAGCTGCCTCCTTCTTCCTCTCTCCTCTTCTGCAGCGGATCTCTGCTCGGCATAATAGGCTTCTAAATCGTCTTAAAAACGTTGACTAATGTTGCGATGAGTGTTGGAGTCATATTCAGCCAGAGAAACCAGCGCTTCTGAACCCGATGAGCCTAGGCTCCGGTGGCTGAAGTAGACTCTTGTTGCTACATGCGTAGGTGTGAAATCCAAGTCTCGAGAAATGGGTCGGGATTCATTTCCCGCCGGCAAAGCAATAGATCATAGCGCTTTCGGCAGAAGTCATCTTCTAAAACGAAAGAGTCTTCGGATCGTTTTATTCACCTCTTCCCGTTCCTGAAGGAGTGGCCCAGTTATATATGCAAAATGTAAATGTAACTCTCCAAAATTTACCAGCACTACACTAAACATACGGCAGGGAGACCAACTTAATCAAATCCAACTGAATCAAATCCAACTGAATCAAATCAATTCAAGTCCGCAAGAACCAGGCTGTTTTACCTTTTTCGGTGCCTGGTCAGAATCAAAAATTCAGAAAAAGCTACTTAGAGCTAAGGGTGGGGCATCAGCTTTTTACACGAGCGCTCAGTCAAGTCAAGAGGGTTGTCCAAAGAACAAGATCCGGTTATAATATTGGATCTTAACTCTTCTTTTTAATTCGGTCTATTCTGACCGTTCTAGTCATCTTCCGATCTTCCGAATTCAGAAGATTCTCCTTCTGATTTCGGAAGAGGTCCAAAAATCGCATGGAGATACTGTGTTTCATCACCCGACGCTGGAAAACCGAATGCGAGACACCGCCATCTATCAAGCAGCAACGGACGGACGGACGGACGAGCAGGAGCAATACTTGTTGCTGAGTCACTGCGTATTGCGTACTTGAAAGATAAGAAGTACCCTGCAGAGATTGAGGTGTTGCTTACCCCGCGGAGAACCTCGTGTCTGGAGCAGCGTAGAATAATAAGCATCAAGAACAGAGCAGGCTTCGACAAGAGATACGCTCTTGAAACTAATGGTTACTAATAGCAGGGACTAGTGTGGTTAGAACGCTTTCAGGCACAAGCTGTCTAGTATCGAAGTAAAGTAAATGTAAAGGTACACATGTTTCTATAGCGACCGTATGTTCATTTTTCAATGAATTAAACAAGTACATTTATTGTTGCCTGCTGTCTAATTCCTTCTAAAAAGGCCACAATGATGTCTGAATATTAGGCCACAGTGTCTGTACTCTTTAGTAATAGACAACTGGTGTCTCAGAGTGTTATGGCGAGATTAGTATTTGCTGCTACTAGACAATGATTTTAAGAATCTACGCAATGAGACTCAAAAACAGCGATCATTTGTTAACTCCAAAAAACACAACTTCGGCGGAAAATAGAAGCAGCAGGGCAGTGTAAAAAATCAGGGAATTCGCCACAAGTTTTCAATCAGAGGAAGCTACATCACACTTCAAAGAAAACAAACTTAAAGGTGGATACAAAATTAGACAGGTCTTTTTAAATATTAGGCATAAAATTGGCGAGCGTCGGTAACCCAAAATCGCCAAATAGTTGTACGCGAAAGCCTTGCTGAAGGTTTTTGCAGAAATATCACTAACATCTCAGAGGAGGAGCTTCGAACCCACATCCTCTGTGTTGCAAAGCGAGGGCTCAACCAATCAGCCACCCTGTAGCACAAATAAAAATCAGTAACATTTTAAAGCGCTTTCTGAGTCCCTCTCGATGGCACTACTCGTTATTATAAATGAATTAAGTCGTACATTTTCACCCTATATATTGATCAATCAGGCTGCATGCCGATAAGCGGTTTTAACAAGTTCTAAAAAGCGCGACAGAAATCTTAAGATTCGAACACACATACATCCGTACATACATTCATGCATGCATACATACATACACACATTCATATGTATGTAGACACGGTAGTCGATTGGATTGTAACTCGGCTTGTAGTGCGGAGAGTACGGGTTTGAGCCTCCTGCCCTCAGACGGTTACTGCATAGAGACCTTGATCAAGTCCTTAGCTCACAATTGCTCAGCGCCATCGATTGATGCTTAGTCATTTTATAGTGGCGATAATAGACGCAACAACAATATTACACACACATACATACATACAAACATACATACATAGATACGTAAATACATGCATACATACACACTAGATTTTAGAATAGGTTAAATACATAAATACATATACATATGGGTTTCTCGGGAGCTAAAGAAACATTGATCTAGGAATAGACAGGTAGATCTAGGCAGCGTTTGTTTCCAAGGAACCAGAGTAAACATCTGTTTACAAATTGACTCATTTCAAGCACACAGACGATGCAAATCGCCGACCCCTTCTCAGCAATCTGCCAGTCTACAGATTTAATTCAAATGCCAACTCAAAACGCTTCCTACCCCTCTTCACTTACAAAAGATTGACTCATTTCTTAAAGTGGGTGACTGAACCCACCCTACCTCTCCCTCTCCCCATCTCCCCATCTCCCCATCTCCCCATCTCCCCATCTCCCCATCTCCCCATCTCCCCATCTCCCCATCTCCCCTAACGCTACTGGGGACGGATGGACCTGAGCCCACGGATATCCCCTTCAGCTTCCCCTTCCTTTTCTTTCCCATCCCTTTGAGACTCAATTGCTTCTTCATACTATCTAAGTTCTTTCTTTTGGTGATTACTCAAGTATCCAAACGCATACGGTAAACATCTTTCCGTTGTTTACATGCTGCTTAAAGGGCGCTATATCAATGTCCGACGAATCTATTAGCAATGCGTCCATTCTCCCTCTTCTTCTCCTCTTTCTCGTTTTTCTCTTCTTCCTCCTCTTCTTTCCCTGTTCCTCAGACTCATTTTCCTCCTCCTCCTCCTCCTTCTCCTGCTCCTCCTCCTTCTCCTGCTCCTCCTCCTCCTCCTCCTCTTCTCCTTCTCCTCTTTCTCTTCCTCTTCTTCTTCTTCTTCTTCTTAGTCTTATTCTTTCTCAATTTCCTCTTCTTCCACATTTCAAACGAGGAGGAGGAAGTTCTACTTCCTACTTACTCTTCTCCTCCTCGTTTTCATCCTCTTACTCCTCTTCAGTATCCTCCTCTTCCTCCTCACTTTCAACCCTTCCTCTCGAGTGGCCTTGGATCTGGAACTCAGAATCAAGGGCACACCGGTTCAAAACTTTCAACAAAATCTCACTACTTAAGTCTACAATTAATTCATTCTATCTGAAAACTCATAAAACCAAAGCCCTTAAATTTAGGCCTAGGTCAATGGCTTTCGTTCCCAGGGCACAAAAACCCACGTAAGATAAATGTAAATAAAGAGACCGTATATAGGTCATTTTTCAATGAAGTAATCGGGTGAAATCCTTCACCACCGCTGCCCGTTTGAATGGGCGCCACGCCATTTAAGGTCCCCGTGTACGGACTATGCTAGCCACGCTGTATTCCAACAATTCCACAATCTTGTGTAGCCTATATATAGCCAAACAAAACTACTGCATGCATTCCTGCAGAATATGCAGTGATATTTACACACACACCCATGAAGAAGTCAGTCAGTCACCTGTTGTGTTCGTCTTCTTACTTAACACAAAGGTCTAAAAAATGGAAGTTTTTATCAGCTGTGTATGGCACATGATAACATCATATATAAATGAATACACGCGAGCGAAGAGCAGAGTTATGCAACGATATCCTATGACCAGGAACGCCATTGCGATTGATTTAATCAAAGGACCGCGTTTTTTATTTGGACAGGGTGGTTATTTAGCGCAGCTTTTTCACTGCGTTTCTGGTGTTTCATGAGCACCTTCGGTTTTTAAAGGACGATTAAGATGTGTTTATGTAAACAGCTGAATGGAGCTTTGTCTAATAAGTGGCATCGCTTCTGTTTCTCGTTAAGCTTATAGCCGTCGACCATATTATATATGTTTGCGTGTATGTAAGTATGTATGTATGTATGGTTGGATGTATATATGAATGTATGTATGATGAATTTTCAATGTACGAATGTATGTATTTATTTATGTATGTATGTATTATGCATGTATCGATGTATGTATATACTTATTTTATTCATTTATTTATTAAAAACACCTAGGCCTATAACGCGCGCAGGGTCAGCACTTCTGTTTCTGAGGCGAGGTATGTATACATGCATATATATATATGTATGTATATGTATATATAAACAAATCTCTAGCCTAGAGACAAACGTATGAAGCGGGGTGTGTGATGTGTATGCATATTTTCTCGGTCTAAACGTGTACGTGTGTGTACGCAATGTCAGCTGCCGAACGAGCAGGCCTCGTCATTTTCCGATGCATAGATTTCAGATTGCTTATGCTCATAGGCTAAACTCAAGTCAACACCAACGGCCACCGAAGTACACAACGCAGAACACGTGGTTTCTGGCGCATGCGCACTCGCCGGCAGCGCCCTTGCATGGCCGAGAAATGGTGTGCAGTGGGTTACCCCAGAGCCACCGTCGAGCGAGTTCCAAATATAGAGCCTTCCTTCGAGCGGCAGCGAGCGAGCGAGAAATCTAATCTTACAGTGGGTCGGTCGGTCGGTCGGTCCGTCGGTCGGCTGCGCTGGGTTCCTCTCTAGGGTCAGCCTTCGGCAGAGGGGGAAAGGGATCCGCATGAGGCCCGACCGACCGAAAGGCTGCGGCTTTCCTCCGCCTACTTCAATCGGGCTGCACACATCTGACATAGGTCCCGCGTTGCGCGTGTATCACGCCGCAATATTTCCGGCTTTATATGCCAACCTGTCCTACCTTCAGCCGGTGGCAGGTAAATATAACTGGGCCTATCTCGCCAGGCGATCATCCATCCATCCATCCGCCCGTCCATCCGGTGGAGCCAAGCAGTTCTGAGCGCGGATTCATCCACGAACAACACGGGCAGCCGTAGCAGCAGCAGCAGCAGCAGCAAGAACTTCAACGTGGATAGATTTGCGATGGATGTTGGTGGATGGAGGAGCGAACGGTCGTCGTTAGATGGATGGCGTTAATTGCAACCTGCAAGTTGGTAATCCGAGACGGTGTTCGTCGTTTCTCGGAAGTAGACTCGGGAAGAGTTTTTTCCGGTCCAGTTGCACCGTCTGCCTGTCCGTCCGTCCGTCCGTCCGTCCGTCCGTCCGTCCGTCCTTCCGCCTGTCCAGCTGTTCTGTCCCGTCAGGTGATGGTTCGGACGGTCGGCTACACTCTGGGGAGTTGTTAGTCAGCAAACTGGCAAACGTTGGGCGCACTGTTTGAACTTAAACGCTTGCAGCTTCTAAGAGTTAAACTTAACCATTCGCAAAAGATCTTGTGCATTTTAAAGGCACAAATAGGAAGCAATTCCAGAGGAATTGTCCTGGAAACGATTTCCTTCCCTCTAAAACTTAAGTAATTGTATAGAACTGGTGGCGGGAAAAGTAAGATAACATGTTCCTAGAAGGGTGGGGTTTAGAATTTGCGACCCACTTCTTAACGGAATAAGCGACTGAGAAATTGGTTCGGACGTCCTGATCAAAATATCTGTGGCTAGCTGTAGTTAACAGCATGTAATGTCCAGTGGGTTTTCAACCTCAGTTGGCCAGTTAATCAAAGAAAGCGAATGCCTCTCTGTCCGGGTTCCTGTAGCTACGCTTGAACGCTGGCCAGCCCCAAAATATATCGTAGCCTAGCCATAGAGCATTAGGTGGTTGGATCCAACTGCACAAATTCAGTGCCAGGCAACGATCAAGGGGTTACCCTAAGCGTAACCCTACTTAGATTTATGTTACATAGCGATATCGATCTGGAAACCTTAGCGTCGAGGAATCTTTTGCACAAGTACTGTAACTTAGGATTTTGTGCGTCGTAAACTGATTCCTTGCAAGTTAAAACCAAAAGTTTTAAAACAAATTTAGAATTTAATCCAGTCCATTAAGACTTTACAAACAAGAGAGAATTCAACAACTGTTGAACTACTATTTCTATCGAGTAGCTCTCTCTTTATCGTTGCCTCCAAGAACTGGCCTTCCGGCATGGAGTACATTGATTCAGGCGTCGTTTGAGCGAAACTTGTAAGCAACATGCTACCAACTCCAACGTCGTCGTAACGAGGCAACACCAGCAATTTTTCTCTGATAGATACGTTGGGTGGTAGAGAGTCATAAGAAATGTTACTCGATGGTTAGATGGTGCGTCACTTCGACACCCACAGCTTAGCGGAATAAGCTTCCTGGCGGCTGATCGGTCTGCTTGACGTCCTGATCAAGGTATCAGCGTTCAGCTCCAGTGATTGGATGCGTAGTCATGGAAGGTGTGTTCAGCACCGCGGCGGAGCTTGTCAACATCAAGCTCCGTAACGACGACGACATAATCGACCGTCTAAACCATCGCTACACCGTCGTCTTCCTCGTCATCTTCTCGGCCGTAGTGACGGCCACGCAGTACGTCGGCGACCCGATCCACTGCTGGTGCCCGGCACACTTCACCGGCAACCACGAAGAGTACACGAACAAGGTCTGCTGGATTTCCTACACCTACTATCTCCCGGAGAACGCCATCCCTGGCCAGCCGTCCGCCCTCAAGCAACACCTCGGCTACTACCAGTGGGTCCCGCTCGTTCTTCTCACCCAGGCCTTCCTCTTCTACCTTCCGTCTCTCGTCTGGAGGGTCTTCAGCGAACGCTCCGGCATCAACATCAACAACCTGGTCGAGGCCGCAGAGACGATCCAGAACGCCCTGTACCCGGAACGCAGGGACAAGACGATCAAGTACATGATTCGCCATCTCGATCACTACCTTGACTACCAGCGGGAGTACCGTGGAGGCTGCTGCGTGCTCATCAAGCACTTCCTCGCCAAGCATCTCTGTCTGGTGTGCGGCAATCGCTATGGCAACTACCTGCTGAGCCTGTACATGCTGACGAAGGTGCTGTTCTTCGCCAACTCCATCTTCCAGCTGTTCATGCTGAACTTCTTCCTCGGCACCAACTACCACCTGTACGGCGTCGAGCTTGTTCGCGACATGCTGATGGGACTCAAGTGGAACGTTGCCTCAGCGCGCTTCCCGCGCGTCACGCTCTGCGACTTTGAGATCCGGCAGATGGGCAACATCCACCGACACACGGTCCAGTGCGTCCTCCCGATCAACCTGTTCAACGAGAAGATCTACATCTTTCTCTGGTTCTGGTTCGTCTTCGTTGCCGCTGCCACCTGCTTCAGCTTCCTCCGGTGGCTCTGGGTCATCGGCTTCCGTTACAGTCGGATACGCTACATCCGCAAGCACCTCAAGGTCATGGACAAGCTGAACCGGGACAGTGACAGGGACCGGAAACTGTCGCACAAGTTCGCCGAAGCGTACCTGCGGCAGGACGGAGTCTTCGTGCTGAAGCTGGTCGCCAAGAACTCGACGGACCTTGTCGTGGCCGACATTGTGGCGGCTCTCTGGGACAACTATAAGAACAAACCGACGAACGGAACGAGGACGGAAGAGTTCGAAATCGATGAAGGCGGCGAAGCAGCTGCCGCTTAGGCACATCGCTTAGGAAATTCACCCATTCACCGTCTCTGTGCCTTTCTGTCAGTGGCTCTGTATCTCCTCGTCTGTTCCTTTATCTGTATCTCTCTCTGTGCAGTCTTTTACTCTGTCTCTGTAGGCCTATGTTCTCTCTCTCGTCTATTTCTGTCTGTCTGTATAGGAGTGTCTCTTTCAGTACCTCTGTCTGTCTGTCTATATATCTTGGTGCGTGTGCCTCTCTCCGATGTAGATTTTGTAAGAACAATGACTGAAGGCATGAAAATAACAGATCTTCCTTAGGCTTCTCTCTATCAACAACGAACCTGCTGTAAGTTTCTTCAACTATTTTGCATATTTATTACAACTAGTATTTTACTTGGACTAGTAATTAAAACACTTGGACACTCTGTATTCTCTAAAGCTAAGTCAAAAGAACCAGCGCAGTTGTAATAAATCGTTCTGGTAAAGATGTAAATATAAATTCCCTAAATTTCTCAATGCCACACAAAAGTTGCGTCATGGAGACCCAATTGTTCCCCAACACTACATCGAATCAAATCCGCAAGAAGAGTGTTCAGGGCATGTCGCAGGTCGAGGTCCATATGGTAAGGTGTGGTGCACAGGTGGTGTTTGGTATGGGCATAGAATAGGAAGGTAAGAACTGAATACAGTCGAGGAGAGATTGTTTCCATGTCTTCTTGCCATTATCTGTCGTGAAGATCCAATTCCAAACACCACGCCCTGTAGACGTCTGATTGCCTGCCCGACTCTTGATTTTTGAAAAGTTCCTGGAACTGAACCCTTCTTGCATATCGATTTTGTTTTGACTAAGTCCCTGTGGATAAGCTGGTTCCCGCGACTTAGCTTTCGTTGGGTGATGTAGAGATCTCGAGTTTATGATTACGATTACAAAGTATTTTTCTCAGTTTTGAGTATGCAGCCAGGGAAGTGGTCAAGATAACTAGTGGCTGCAGGGAGTGGTTGGAACAGAACATGTATCATTCTAGAGCTAATGGCGATCATCGTATGCGTCTGATCAATTATGAAGTGCTTTTTAAGAAGCTCTTAAAGCCACTGAAGACATACGTCTCTGTCCCACAGATATAAAAAGTTCGACTTCATATGACATAAAAATGTTTCCTGAGCTTTTATTGTACATAAACTTTATTTCGCGACAATCAGACCGCACAAAAATATTGAAACGCAACTGCAAGAGGAAGAAAAGCTGAGAAAAACAATCACAGTCCAACAAACTCAAAATAAAATGCCTTGCATAAACATTTTTACGAAAGCCACTAATGCTACAATTTTGCAGTACGCTGTATCCTCACAAAGTAACATATTCTTCTGTTGCACAAAAAGTACTTGCAACTCAGTTAATGCAATGGTATCATTTAATAATTTCACTTAGACAAAACGGAATACTATCTCATATTGATATCAATATTATGATCATAATTATTTATTTATTTATTATACCATGTGGTGTCAAGCACCCAAGGGTGATGTAAAATCAATCTGGATAAGAAAATCTATTTATAATTATTATTATATTTATTAATATTACTGTTATTATTAATGGTTTTATTGTTGCTTCTTACTATTGCAAAGCGATTGTAATCAATATTAGGCAGTTGACTTATTATTATGCAGCTATTTAACTAAATCTTATAATCAACTTTATAAACATTAGGAATATTGTTGCCTCTTGTATTTTGTGTTTTCGTGCTGTTTTTTGACTGTTGATGCTGTGACACTTGAGAAGTTGCTAATCTTATAAGTTTATGGTCGCTAAAAACTACATTGAAGCTGCTGTATGACATTTAAGCCATTAGGAGGATAGAAATGGCGCCATATAAAGGTCCAGATACAATTTGGTTTTGACCCAAAAATGACTGAAATGCTTGAAAAAAGTCAGGTTAAAGAAATGAACATTATAATTTCTTGTAATTTACTGATCAAATAAACCAGTTTAAACTGTATTTAAAAAGTTTAGCATGATTCCAGTTTAAACCGACTGCTTGTTTTAAAATCATATTTTAAATCCTATTCTAGAATCTAGTGTAAAGAAAGGAATATGAAATATGCTTTTATATAAAATACTTGTCTAGCAGGTGGAACAGATCCAAAATGGGCGGGCCCATAACCCGCCTGCCTCTTATCAGAAAACTTTTCATTTTTTCCTACAGCATGTTTCCCTTCGGAATGCTTTCATTTTTTGTTTTACGATCTCACAGTGCAACACCTTGGAAATGATGTCGTTGGATTTCTGAGTGGTTTCAGCTGCATTTTATTTTCGTTTGATGCATACACAGTGCATTTACCAGTGTTTAAAGTTCGAAAGATCTCCGCGAAGATCCGCTCTGTAACCCCTCACCAGCCTCCCTTTCCTCTTGGTCTTCCCCTACTACATCACAAACAGTGAACGTCTGACCAAAGTTTTACACCCTTTCATAATATTACACAGGTTATCCCTCAGCTCGAGTGCCAACCCCATCTTATCTGTCCTAAAGACAAGCGTGAATCAATGTTTGTTCCAAGGTAAAACGGACTTCTCAACTCCAGTTAGCGAGTTCGGTTGACCCCAACTTGCTTTGTTCGTTTCCGACGAAAATACTTTTCATTTATCTAATTTTACAGTTTCTGCTCGTGATATCTGAACTTGTTCTGCTCCCGGTCAGGTAATCGATCCTTAAATTTATTGTCTCAAACTCGTTTCGATCGTATCCCGTAACGCTCAAAATGGCCGACGCACAACAAGCAGACGACCGCTGATGACGCACATCCGCCGACCAAGACACCAAATTATCTAGCGCATTTCACGCGTGTGGCTTTCTGAGTGGAGCAACGATTACGTAAATTGCGGCAGACCAGCTGCACCCAATCGACTTCATCGCATCGCTGTCTGGTGAGGTTTTCTAGACAGGCCATCAAATCGGTGCATCAGTAACATCGTACTGGTCCATCTAAATCAACAGACATCGTCTGCCGCTTTGATGAGTTACGCCATCCAGGACGACTAGCCCTGGAAACACCTGTGTTTCAATATTATGTCATAAATTTGCAGAAGCCCAGCTCTGTTTCCTGGAGTACTCATTCCCAAAGATTTTCTATCGCACCGGCTGTAACGAATGTGGAGCTTCTAATGGCTGCCTGTTGACCTCGACACTGCAGTAGTGTCTCTGAGCTTTTATGCCCTTTCACCTTCCTTTCCGTCCATCCTCCTACCCGCTTTTTCTCTCTACACCTATCGGTTATGTCTTCCTGTATTTCTCCCTGTATTTTCCGCCCTATTTCTGCTAGTTTTGTCTTCCCATGGGACCTGTGTCTTCCTCTCGGTCTCTTCCACTGTCATATGACATTCAGACTTAAGGCGTTCTTCGTCGAGTTCTTCTGCTCCATTCAATTTCGATTGTGTTCAACTCGACCTTTAACCTTGGCTGGCTGAACTACTAATGAGCTTCGAAGAATTGCATTAGAGCTATAAAGTATTAATGCCTGTTTTTATTAGTTTACTGTACGTTTTTTGTCACGCAATCTCCGTCTGCCTCTCCCAGTATATACTATTCATCTCTTTCACCCTATCTCCCCTCTGTCTTTCGCCCTGTCTCTCTAACTAACTCTCTCTGTCTTTCTCGGTGTGTGCCTCTCTCACTCACTCACTCACTCACTCTCTCTCAATTGCATAGTATCTGCTTATCTGACCCACTCTCACTACTTCTGTCTTTTTAAGTTTGTTTCTCGCTCACTCATTCTCACGCTCTCTGTTTCTCTCAGTTTCAATTTCGCTATCTCACATTTGCTCTCACTGTCTCTGTCACTCTGTCTCTCTTTCTCTCTCCGTCTGTCTGTATCTGTCACTCACACTTACTCTTTTTGACTCGGAGCATATAGAGTGACAACTGTTGATCTCTGGTGTTTTAATCGTCGGAAAGATTTAGGATGACTTCTGCTCATCACTAGAATGACATTACATATAAGCCAAGATTAGATTAAGAAGAAAAATTCTGATGTTACGCCCTGGAGGTCTGTAATTTCCGAGTGGCCCCCATCAAAGCAAATGAAAAGCCGATCCCATAAAACAAGGTCAGAATTTATTCCTGCAATTCTCAGACCTCACATAAACTGTATGAAAATGGAATCTCCGGTTACCACCCGCTTCAGCCTCTTATCGCAAAGAAATGCTGCAGAAAATTCGTTTATAAGGAATATAAAACGCTTGTAAATGGCGGTTCGACCCGACATAAAAAGCCGATGTTGGAAATTAACTCCCCATCTAAAAGACTCTGCAATAGAATTTTAGTGCCAGCAATAGAAGCCGAGATTAAGAAGTGTATGACTTTAAGGATGAGCGAATCTACGGATTTATAGAGTTGGTAACGGCTTTTCTACCAATGGGGAATAATGTGCTGTAATATTGGTTGTTGATCTGATATATGTTTATATAAAAACAGAGCCTACCAGGCAGATAAAAACAAGTGAATTTACGAATATCACGTAACTTATGCGTTTAGAATGCAGTAAATCAGAGAAAGCATTCTCTGCAGACCACATGCACTAACGTGGCTACACCGTGCTCAGACACAACTGCCTGGTATTAGAGTCACTGTCAGACAGTAGCATGATCTATTGTAGCAATTAGACAAAATTGTCTGGCAGCGTACGACATTGGATGTGTTTTGACACAAGACATTTTATGTCTCTGAACATTCCAGCCGTTGCCTACTAATATCTGCCGTTAAGAGTGAGGATATTCCTAAGCAACTTGTATAGTTCTCTTTCTGCACTTATTGACATCAGCCTAATAGAGACTCCTCAACCAATTGAGACCACCCTCAACTATATCTGTTCATACGTTGTATGCCTCCGATCTCTTCACTTGGAAAGCGCGAAACCTCAGAAGCAGACGAGGAAACTTACCAAAAACTCCCGAAGTTACAATTATGCCACTATTACATCAAAAATTGCAATTCTCTAACCACAGGCACCCTTCCTTGTGCATTCAGTTTGCTTCAAACTGCTTAGTTTAAGTTGAAATTTACTGATTAAATCCACAATGGAGGAGATTAAGAAGTTGGCTTAATAAATACAATTACTCATCAATATGGCGAACATGTCGGAAGTGATATATAGTTCACTGAAGAGAGTTCAGTTTTCTAAGCGCCACCTTTTGGCTAAATTGTGTATAATATGTTACACATGATTCTAACAGTTTGCTTTTGCACGTGTTGCCAGCTATTCACCAACAGGTTACTTTCGCCACCACATTTGACTCCGATAATTGCTCTTGACCTGACCTTTCTGGGTTGTTGCTTTGAAAACGAACTCAAGAACTCGGCTTTTGCAGTTGTTGCTTAATGAATAAGTTGGCCTCCTTTAGGCGGCTTTTGTGTGGCGCTGAGACATTTTGGAAATTTTACATTTAAATGCATTTTAATCTGGTAAGATGTATTAGGACTTGGTGTTCAATTAAGTGGCTGAATAAAAAAATGTAAAATCAAAAACAGATGGAACCCATTACTCTGTTTTGTACTCTTTCGTGTTCGTTACAGGTCACTCTGTCTGTCTGTCTGTCCGTCGGTCCGTCTGTCTGTCTGGTTTTTTGATCCGTCTCCAACGAAGAAAAACGCAAGAAATAGTAGGAACAGATTGGAAATTGAGAAAGGATCGGGAAAGGGAAGACTGAGTGGAAGGAATCCTGTCCATAGATCCAATGATCAGCAAATGGCATTGGAACAACAGACTTCGGGCTTTCGATGCGCCATCTTCTGGCAAGATAGAGAACACACTTTTGGTGCATCCATTCGTTAAGCGGACTAGCTGAACAGGTGGGCTGACAGGTACCGCAGTCAAGGCTGTAATAAGCATAAATGTAAGCTACCGGTACATAAGTATGCATTACATGGGTAGAAAATTTGCAAGTAAATGTAGGTATGTAAGTAAGTACCAAACCAATTACTATGGGGCATTTAGAGTACCTAGCAAAAGCGCTGACATCTAACTGATTAAATAAGTGCGCTTTAAAGTAAATTGAAAATATGTAACTATGTAAGTAGGTTGATTTTGATAGATACATTCAAGCAGTCACTTTAGGAATGTCCTCCTGCTTCAAATCCTGAGGTTGTGTTTGACCTTTTACGATCTTTTTCCAACCACAATTCCAAATTCATAGTCTTTCTTCGTGGAAATATTGTTTTTCTCATGCGTTGTTTTCTTATAAATTCCTGCTCTGCCTCGAGTTGGCCGCTTTCCAAAAGGCGTCACCCGTCACCTGCCAGCCGACTCACGTCTCTACAAGTCTTGCGGCGAGCTGCAGTGGGCCCTCGGAGCCACCGCAGACCAGTCGATGGGGGGCTCCCCTAAGTCACTCACCAGCTCCAATGTATACTACTTCCGCGCAGGTGGCAACCTTTAGAAGCAAACGAGGAGACAGACAGACAGACAGGCAGACAGACGGACGAACGGATATACGTGCATACATACATACAAAAATATACATACATTATACACACATATGCACATACACACATACAAATCTACATGCAAATATACATATGCACACATACATAAAAACATACATTCATACTTACTTACAAATACATACAAATTTACATGCATACATACATACGCTGGATGCTGCACCTTCCACCATCTACGAGGGGGTGCTAGTTGGTGAGCATAACCGTGTGAAGGGGACCTAATTCGACTGTCATTTCTCATCCTCAGAATTATTGGTTTACAGACGATACAGTTCTTAACCTTTTAATGAACTTTAACACCACTTAGATCCACGATTTATTGACTGACTGAGTGACTGACTGACTGGCTGACTTATTAATTAATTGAATGATTGATTTTTTACTTATTTATTCATTGATTCGTTCTACAATCTCACCGCTCTAATGCCTGACAGATTTACCCACTGCAAGCATTGCAACCGACTTTCCGTACGAACCCCCTCTGCCGTCTTTAATCAAGGTCAGACCATACCACTTATTACGTCGTACGACCTTTCTCGAGCCTCCTTTTTACCTAAAAGAAGCCGCTATCGGCTGCAGGCAAAAGGCTTACTCTCCTCATATCAACCCAGACCGACTGACTGACTGCCTGATTGAATCCCTTGTCATTTTGGACCATTTTCTCAGCCAGCCTCCACGTAAGCTTACACCACTCGCGCCAGTTGATCCGTTGTTTCGAGTTGCGTGTGCCAATGCGCAGCGCTGACTGATGAATGCTTAAGCGATATGGAACGACTCTACCCAACGAAAAACACCTCGGCCTCGGCCTTACGGAACATGTAACTTGCGTAAGAGCCGAACGGGGAGCAGATAAGAAACCCAGGCACTGACGCTTGAAAAGGCATTCTGTTGGTCCGTTCAGCAGAAGAACGTGGAGATAGAAAGCGCTGTGCGGTTAGCGCTGAACAGAAGCGCTTAAATCAAGCTCACTCGATGAGCTCATAAATTCGGGCTTACATCTCTTGTGACTTATCTATGATATGAGTTTAAGAGTCGAATTCT